>CAOJBI011695982.1:0-11059 GCA_948277035.1 Euphorbia corollata
GATCAACCATCTATATAAGAATAAACTGAAACAATTTGAATAATTATACAATTATTTGTAACAGTACTGTTCAGTGCAAACACAATAATAGTGAACTTCAATACATAAAAGTCAGACAAAAGACACTGAGACACCTCTAAAGGTGTCAACATCATCTTTAAAATCAAAACTAACAGAGCTAGAACAGCATAAAGAACATCATAAAAAAAAAGATTTAACCTAATAGCACCCAGTAATTAAAAATGGCCTAAGTTCCATCTTTTCTAGTTTCACACACAAAAAAAAAACTAAACATGGAACCCCACACAGACTACACTCCTAACGATCATATCACTCCATGCTTTCTCAGATCTGCAGCTTTCAAAAAATAGAGCTAGATCTTGAATAATTGTGGTCACAACGGTAGATCAGGAGATGAGAACGAGAATTTTCCCGAGAAAGTGACAGAAAACACTCGATGATAATGTTATGATAAGAGAAATCAGATCGAAAAAAACCAGATCAAAGAACAGAGATCTGAAAACACATTTAATTTGAAAAGAGAGTTACCGGAATAAAATATCGGAAAAAGAGATTGTATGGTCTTCGCTCGGGATGATAGAAAACTTGAACAGTGATGGTAGATCTGAAAAAGCCGATCAGTGACGGTGGAGTTGATAAAGGTGGAGCTACTGCGAAGGTGGAGCTACGGCGAAGGTGGAGCAGCCATGGTTCATGTAGATCGGAGTATAGAAGAAGTGAATCAATGGAATCAGACAAGGTAGAGAAAATGTTAGGAATTAGGAAATTTGGGAAATTAGGGTAATAATATATGAGCGACATATATCTCATGAACCGCCCGGTTCAACTTTTTAACATGGTAAAGGTTTCTCTCGGTTACGTATATAACCGAGAGAAATTTCGAAGATTTGAGTTATTTCCTCGGTTATATGCATAACCGAGGAAATTTTTCCTTGTTTTAAATGGGCCCAAGCCCAATTTTCCTCGGTTTTATTAATAACCGAGGCAATGTAGCCCAACTTACCTCGGTTATACTTATAACCGAGGCCATGTTGGTGAGGCCAAAGCCCATTTCTCCACTAGTGGTCACGCTCTTTTCTTCCTGTCCCTTCTATATTTCAAAAAAAAAGTAGTGTCAAGCTGTTGTGGTAAATTCCACTAAAACTCGAGTGAATAAAATAGTCATTTTTAAAATGATAGGAACCTGTACCATGCGAGTAATTTCCTCTCGGAATCATAGTGCTCATGTCTTAAATTTATAGTGTTAGACTGATGGTTTTATTTTTATTATTCTGTGTTTTACAAATGATACAATGGTATTATTTATATTTGATTGTATACATGAACATATACTACCACTACACCATAGATGGGCAAATGCAACAAGAAAAGAACATTTCCTTGAAAAGATTTGCTGAAGTTATGCCAAAAAATGACTTACAGCAACTTTTTATGAAATCGATTAAAAAGCTTTACCGTAGATAAAAAATCTATAAAGAACACAATTTTCTGTAACTCTTTTGAATATAGTTACTGAATGTGCGAATAAAAAGTTATTGAATGTATAATATACAGTAAAAATATTATGGCGCCACTTTTCCCGCTTATAGTTAACGGTGAATTAATAAATAAAAAAGTAACCTACATATATATAAAAGCCCTCCCTTCTCTCTCTCTTCTCTCCCTTATCACTTAGCCGATTCCTTCTTCTTAAGGTTCATCAAATCTCCATCGCCATATTGATCGATCCTTCTATCTCATGTTCACCTCCATCACCATGCTTTAGAATCGATCTCCATCAAAGTAATCGGTCTCCATCCAGCCTATTCCCCTTTCTCCCTTAGAGATTTGAACAAGTATCCCTTTCAATTTCATCAAAGTTATCGGTCTAGCTCCAGAGATCCTTCTATCACCCTTTAGATATTGTTCATCTCCATCACCACGCCTCATATTCTAGCCGATTCCCCCTTATTAACATCTGGTTTTCTTAGGGTTCATCTCCATCGCCAGGCCATCTATGATTTTAAGCGTTCATTGTTGTTTTAATATCAGTGAGGATAATTACTCAGCTGTAAGTTCTTCTTTTTCTTATCTGTCATTGTTTTTCACCTTTTCAGTTTCTTTATTTTTCAATTGTAAGCATTATGTCAGTATCCATTTTTTTCTTCCCGATTCTGGTATATTAAAATAATTTCTATTTGGAGAGGTGAATTTGGGAAGAAGAGATTTCTAAAAAGTTTGAAACTATCATGGGAAAACAAAAGGGAAGCTGTATATGCAATGATATTGTGTGTTTGCTATTTTTGTATGTTTAGCTTGTGTGGAGTGACACAAGTTCATCCGTAGTTGGTGATTAGTGGTTACTATTATATGGTACTTAAGGCTTATATACTAACAAATCTCAGTTCTTGATCTTTAACAATGATCTCTTATTTTTAGATTATAAAAAGTCTCAGCCAGTGGTCTGCTGGAACTAGCAAAACTGAAGAGAGCATTCATTACACTGATTGTTCTCTCATTGAGAAGGTAGAGTACTTCATATATATTGAGATATAATCATCCATGACATGTGTAATTCAGAGTTGCAGTCATTCATTGCATGTAATATAATTAAGCTAAATAATATATCATAGGAATTTGCTGAGGCCTTTTGGAACATGTATAGCCGAGGAAATCTTTGTGAATTAACCTAAATTAAGTCCCTCTCTTTATGCGGTTTCATCGGCAGCACACTTTCTTTCTCTTTAGCTTTGAGTTCAACAGTGGCCAAACCACTATCATCATCGTCGTAGCTTCACGAAACTTTGCTGTAATTTATCCATTGTTTACTGCTAATTTGCTGCATTTGCTTCTGCAGACCCTCTTTCTCTATTAACCGATTTGGATCTGCAATTAGTGCTTTAGTGTTTTGATTACTGACTTGATATCTTCTTGTTTCTTCAATTGAAGGTTTGTTGAGTTGATTTTATGAATTTCAATTGCTTTTGATGTTTCAAATTAATCTTCTCTATTTGATCCTGTTTTCATATGAGATTCGGATTTTACAAATTTTGAGTGAATTGAATAGTTGTAGTTTAGTAATTCTAGGTTCTTCTCCTGCCTGCTAATTTTCTCTCAAACCTCAATAGCCAGATCCAGTCGATTCTCCTTAATGGTGAGCTTCATTCCATTCGCCTCGACGACAAGCTTCATTCTCCTTGATGGCGAGCTCCTTTCAGCATGCTTCAATTTCCTCGATGATGAGCTCAGTTTTACTCCTGCCTCCTCTACTATTCTCTCAAACCTTGACGGCAAGCTTCGTTCTCCAAGACAGAGAGCTCCATGCTATCATTGCTTTGCCTCCAAGTTGTTGCACCGCCACTGCATTCTATACTTGTCTTCTTCGATTTGGTTAGTTTTCTAACTTGAAGCTGAGGTTTGCTATTTTCTCAGAGAATTTGGATTTGATTAGATCCATTAAGGACTTATCTTACTCTCTTGTTGTTAATCGTAAGATATTTCTTGTTTCATTTTTTTGGCTGTTTGGTTAACTTTCCCCTTGCTTCATGTTTTGATGTAATACTCACTATATTATTTGTTATTATGTTTATTTGATTTTAGATTTTGCTAATTGGACATGGCAAGAGTTCCAAAAGCACTGACTGGGAGCTGCTCAGAATTATTATGCTACCATAAAGGGGAATCACAATCTCATTGACGTTAGTCTTTCATGAACCGGTACTTGAATTGTTTAAGTTCTTGATTAGTTGATGAAATTCTATGAATTTTGATTGATAAAACTTGTATGTAATTATTCACTTGTGAAAAAAGAAAATACTTTAGTTATGTTTCGGAGTATATATATTCACGAATCTTTTGCCAGTAATACAGATGAATTACTAGATTTAGTAAGAACTAATTACTAATGTGGTAATAACTTAAATAGTGTTGTTTTAAGATGAAATAATGGCCCTTTGGCATGTGCTACCAGAAAAGGAATGCTTGTGATATTAAGTCCACATGCCTATTTATCAGAAATTCACTTATTAAGTCGACTTTTGGCATAATGCATGTTTAGAAGTTCTAACTAAGAGGTACACTAAGTGTCATTAAAATCTAGAGCATACGGTTAGTTCTTTGACAGAAATATTGTGAAACAGAGGCCTTTAAGATTATAAATTTGTTAAAATTGATAACTTCAATTAGTAGGTGTGAGTTGTGATATTAGGTTGTTCATATTTAAATATTGGAAGAGTCTCATAAACAATATGTTTTAATTTGTTACTATTGAAAAAGATGTGTAAGGAAGGCGCTTATTGGGGTGAGTAGCAAGACAAAACTAATCCAACTTGAATTGTATTTTGGTCAGTTTTATCATGTCAAATATATTACAACTATAACTTTGTGTGTGTATGTAATTCGGAACTTTATGTGATTTGAGTTTGCCTGTGTTCAGTAGTTTCTCATGATTCTGCTAGCAAGGAATGCAAAAAAAATTAGGCGAGGCTTATACATTGAACAAAAAACTTAGTTGCTATCTGAATGAGGATTTGAAGAGGAAAAAGGAGCAAGATCATAAACCAAGAGCAGCAAACTAGAGACAAAAGACAGAAAAGGTTGATGTCATAATCTGAGATTATAAAAGTTTTTTGTTATTTCAGCTGGAAGACCTTTTGACTTTTGCATGCCTCTTGTCTATAATTTTTCCTATTGTTCTATAATAACTTCATGAAGTAATAGTTGTATTTGTATCAGTTATAGTTTAGTACTTGATCAATTAATTAGCACCATTGATTTACATTAATAGCCTGGAATGGATGGTGGCAAATAACTGACCTGATTAACATGTGTATTTTTTGTATTGATTTAGTAATATTCACAATTGAGGAGGGTTGCATTTTTATTGTGTCAACTAACGGGCTTCTGTTGTGTGAGTTTACTCTAACCCAACCCATAAAACTTTTCATCTTTAAGTTAATTCAATCAAGATTCTGTGTTTTGAATTGCTACTAGGAGCTTGGAAAGCTATTATATCTATGAATATCATATGGTATAGCACATGCTATTAAGTTTTATTTTCTTTACATTTTTAAGATTTTCATAAATGAATTATGTGATGCTATATGTGTTTTGCATATTATTTATAATCATAGTTCACTTTTAATTAGAACGCCGTTGAATAATCTTTATTTAAAATTGTAGAAGTTGCATATCTGAAATTCTAGTTGAATTCTGCAGCTGGTACTCAAGTTAATGTAGAGGTTTCTGCTTCAATTCAAGAAGAGACTATTTGCAAAGTTTTTGGATAAAAAACTTTGTGCTAGAAATAAGGGTACTTCTGAAGAAGAGCTAGAGGGCGTTCTAGATAAAGTTTTGGTTTTATTCAGGTAACTTTATCTGTATGAATAGAGATTTCTATTCCTAACTTTTTGTGTTGTTAAGAAATTATTTTGATGTGTTTGCATGACTATTCCTGTTAATAAAGGGCAAGAATGTTTTTGAAGCATTTTATAAGAAAGATCTTGCTAAAAGGCTACTGCTTGATAAAAGTGCTTCTATTGACGCGGAGAAATCTATGATATCTAAGGTTATGGATGAAGTACTTTAATTTATTTTTCTAAGTACACTTTTATTGGTCATATTAACAGGGTTGCATTACTATTGCAGCTCAAGACCGAGTGTGGGAGAAAATTTACAACTAAACTGGAGGGAATGTGTAAGGTTCGTGTAGTGAATTAATTTTTCCAGAATCATGGTGAATAAGCCTCTTCTCATGCCTTCTATTGTTACGTAATTTAAATCTTAAAGCTATCCAGAAGGATGAGTAATTATGACATGGGGGTGATAAGTGAGAACACTTTATATGGATGCCATTATAGATTAATGTTTTGGTAGGTGTGCATTGCCAAAAAGGTCAACTAAAGAATCAGTTGAACGTTCACAATCTGTTGTGGATTTGATTGCGTTGAAGCTCGAACAAAAAATGCAACTACAAGTAGAGGATACTGTCAACATAAAACTGAAAGAGAACATGGCAGCTTTTATGAAGAAAATTATCAAGGATAATCCTAGCCTTCGTATTAATTTCGGTGATTGTGATAGCATGAGCGAGGATTTTTAGTATTTTGTTTTGAACATTGACATTTGGAGTTTGCTTTCTTTTAGATTTTCTTCCTAAACTTTATCTTTCCTTGATATGTATTAAGGATTCTAGCAACATGCATGTTTTGTGTTGACTATGGAATATTATATATGTTAAATATCAATATTTGTTTAAGAGGTACATTCCTATAATACTGTTTATATTAACAGGTGTTGCATAAAGTATAGTGGCAAGTTACTATATAAACATCAGCAATACTTTTAAAAATGTTGCATTTGTATAATGCAGTTGCAAATAATATAGTGTTGTAAAACATAAAAAGCTGCAATTGTGCTGTTAAAAAAGTTGCAGTTCTATGAAAATGTGTTGTAAATACATATGAAAGCGTAATATAAAAGAGTTGGATTTGCATTAAAAAGAGTTGCCGATGTGAGCCAAACGACCGTCAAACCTTAACGGCGAAATGTTTACTGCAACCCCTAGAAAGTATCACATATAGTTATACAAGCGTTGCTAAAGGCACATTCAGCATCACTTTCTCGGGGTTGCATAAAATAGGGTAAAGTGTTGCCGAAGGAACTTTCAGCAAGGAGCAAAATACCAACCCTTTTTTTTTTTGCCAAAAGAGTTGCTGATTCATCTTAGGCAACTTTTTAAACATTTTAAGCAATACTTTCTCGTTGTTGCTGTAGGCCATCTATGGTGTAGTGTACAAAGGTCAACTTTTGATGATCCTAATTAGCCTCTAATTGGGCCACCATTCTTAGGATATGATGACTTTGTTCTTATCCCATTGACTTTGTTTCTTCCTAACACTCCCTCTCAAGTTGAGTAGTATGATCTCCAATACGCAACTTGACCAAGACCTCTTTGAAACACTTACCATTCAATGTGTTTATAAGAATGTTTAGCAGCTGTTCTTCGATCCTTACATATGGAAGCTTAATATTTCCATCCTCTAATTTTTCCTTTTTTAAGTATCGATCTACCTCCACATGTTTGTTCCTATCATGTTGCATAAGATTTTCTAAAATACTGATTGCTGCTTTGTTATCACACATGAGCTTGCTACGTTTTATGGAAGGAAAACCAATTTCTATCATCAGCTTTCTAATCTATAGTACTTCAGTTATTCCTTTAGAATTTCCTCTGAACTCACCTTTAGCGCATGATAATGAAACTACTTTCCGCTTCTTACTCCACCAAGTCACTAAGTTTCCTCCCACCATTGTGAAATATCCAGCTATGGACCTTCGATCATTTGGGTTGCCAGCCTAATCTGCGTTAGTGTATGCATTGATATATAAGTGCCCATTTTTCTAAAAGATTATCCCATACCCAGGTGTTTCTTTCAAATACCTCAATATTCTTGTGATTACTTCCATGTACTCTTCTTGTGGTTGATGCATAAATTGACTTACAATTTCGACCGCATAAGCTACATCAGGCCGGGCATGAGATAAGTAAATCAGCTTTCCAATAAGTCATTGATATCTGTCCCTTTCAGTCATGTTCGTTCCACCATTGATTCTCAGCCCATGGTTCATTTGTAACGGAGGGTCCACTAGCTTGCAATCTACCTTTCCTGTTTTGACAAGTAGATCAAGAATGTATTTTTTCTGGGATATAAATATCCCTTTCCTAGACCGTAATCCTTCAATATCCCCAGGAAAGTATTTTAACCCTCCAAGATCTTTCATTTCAAATTCTTTAAATAAATTCTTCCTTAGACTTGTGATTTCTTTAGTGTCACTGCCAGTAATAATCATGTCATCCACATAAATTATTTGGCAGGTGACCAAGTTCCTCTCTTCTTTAGGAATAGAATGTGATCCAAGTTACTTTGTGTGTACCCATATTGCTTCATTGCAACGGTGAATCTCCTAAACCAGGCTCTTGGAGATTGTTTGAGTCCGTATAGGGCCATTTTTAGTCTGCATACTTCATTTATTTGGAATTCCTTTGAGAAACCTAGTGGAGGTTCCATGTACACTTCTTCTTCTAGATTACCATATAGGAAGACATTTTTTACATCGAACTGATATAGTGGCCATCTTTGTTTGCTGCGACTAAAAACAAGACTCGAATTGTATCAATCTTTGCAACTGGAAAGAATGTCTCGAAATAGTCATTCCATAGGTTTGAGTGTATCCTTTGGCCACAAGTTGAGCTTTAAATCATTTTATAGTGCCATCTGCTTTGTATTTTACTATAAAGACCCATTTGCATCCCACAGGTTTTAGTTTAGTGGGGAGTTTGCACTTTGTCCACGTACCATTTTTCTTCAATGCTTCCATTTCGGTAACCATGGCTTTCCTCCATTCTTCATTTTGGTTTGCCTTATGAGAATTATTCGGGATTTGCTGAGTGTAGAGTGCTTTAACAAAAAATTTTACCTTCTTTGATACTCTTCCCCTTACTAAGTTTCCTCTAGGATACTTAGTAGAGCGAGGTGCAATTTTTAGTATATATTTCTTTGGTGGTACTCCACGATTACTCCTACGAGGCAAAGAGAAAGCATCATCCATGGAATTGGAGGGGTCGTTTACCTCTTGTTGAACATCATAAGAAGGTTGATCACTAGAGGGCATGAGAGTGTCAGTGTGTTCTAAGTTGATGATTGATTCGTGGGCTGGCTCAAGTAACGAGGCAAGGGTGGTGTTTGATGGTTGTATGGAAGTATCTGACCAACTAAGTGATCTAGTAGTATTGTCTTCTTGTACACTTAATTCGTTAAGATAGTAAAATTCCAACTCAAGAAAGGTACAATCCATGGTGGCATAAATACATTGATTGGTTGGGCTATAACATCGATATCTTTTTTGGTGGGGAACATATCCAACAAAGACACATTTAATAGCACAAGGGACTAATTTGAGCAAAAATGGAGTAGCCAAATATTCTGGGTGGAAGAGTAAGGTGAGGTGGAATTTGATTTTGTGTTTCCAAGACTTGAAGTAGTGTTTTGTGGTTGAGTATTTTTGTAGGTAATCGGTTAAGTAGGTAGACCGACGTAGAAACGGCTTTAAGCCAAAATGATTTTTGGACTTTGGATTCTATCATTAGGGCTCTTGTCATTTCGAGGAGTATTCGATTTTTTCGTTCGGCAACTCCATTTTGATGAGGCATGTTTGGGCAGGTTGTTTGATGGATAAGGCCATTGGCTTGAAAGAACATTTTCATGTCATTGTTGATATACTCCCCTCCTTTGTCAGACCGTAGGATATGGATTTTTCATTTGAATTGGGTTTCAATCATACGGAAAAATGAACAAATTTGTTAAATACCTCCGATTTGTTTTTCAAAAAATAAACCCATGTTTTTCGAGAATAATCATCAATAAATAGCACAAAGTATTGAAATTAATTAGATTGAGGTGCTGGACTTCAAACATCAGAGTGTACTAAGGAAAAAATTTCATTTACCCTTGTGTTATTGGAAACAAAAGTACTTCGATGACTCTTATCTAACACACAAGTTTCACATGTTAAACCAGTGTTATTATTATTATTGAAAAGACAAGGAAAAAGTAAATGAAGATAACTCATAGATGGGTGGCCTAGCACTAGTACAAAAATGCCCAATTGTATCGCCTTATTTGTATCGGTTTTTCAAAAACCAATACAAATGCTAGATCAATTGTATCGGTTTATGATAAACCGATACAATTGATACTAAAATATGATTTGGTTAATATCAATTGTATCAGTTTTGTCTGAACCGATACAATTGATAGGTTGTCTAAGCTTAAATTCTATCGGTTAAGACAAAACCGAAGCATTTCCATCGGTTTTCAACAAACCGATGGAAATGCTCTAATTATTTCCATCGATTTGTAGGTAACCAATGGAAATGCTCTTAGTATTTCCATCGGTTTATAGAAAACCGATGGAAATACTAAGACCATTTCCATCGGTTTTTCAAAAACCGATGGAAATGCCTAGCCCTTCGCTCAACAAAATAATTTATAAAATAAAAATAATGTCACTATGTCAATAATCCTACTTCTTTCACATTTCTCACTTCACTTCTCATTTCATTTCTGCCGCCACTCACCCCCCCTTCTCCACCTCCTCTCCACCAAACCACGATCGGCAGCCGTCACCCCCTTCTCCTTCTCCACATCAACTCGGCAAGCCAAGCACGGTCTACTTTCGCTCCTTACAAAACACGATCTGCTACTGCTCCTTACAAAACACGATTTGCTTTCACCGATCTTGGCAAGTGACACCACCGCTGGTTCATCCGAGCTTCTCACTTCACCGTCGCTGGTTGCCACTCACTTTCTTACGGGATCAGTTAGCATTCAACAATTTTAGGTTATTAGTTATTTGTAACTTTCTTTCTTTTATTTCAATTAGGATTTAGGGGTTAATGTTTATAATGGATCTAGGGTTGTTTGCAAACTGGTTGTCGCTGGTTCGTTAGAGCTTCTGATTTCATCCGAGCTTCTCACTTTACCATCGTTGGTTGCCACTCATTTTCTTATGGGATCAGTTAGCATTCAACAATTTTAGGTTATTAGTTATTTGTAACTTTCTTTCTTTTCTTTCAATTAGGATTTAGGGGTTAATGTTTATAATGGATTTAGGGTTTGCAAACTAGCTACCGCTGGTTCGTTAGAGCTTCTGATGTTGCCGCTGCCAAGCGTCATGCCTTCTCCTCCAGGTTCATCAGCTAGCATTCAACAATTTGAGGTATTAGTTTTCACTTGCTTATCTTCTCTTTCAAATTATGAAATTAGATTTCGAGGTTTACATTTTTGTTTGAAATGGAACCATAAAACTCTAGCAATTATGTAGCTTTGTGCTATTTATGATTATTATAGCATTTGGCTTAGTATAGTAAGCATCAGAACCACTACGCCATAGATGGCCAAATGCAACGAGAATTGAAAATTCGCTAGAAAAGAGTTGTTGATGTTATGCAAAAAAATGACTTACAGCAACTTTTTATGAAATCGACTAAAAAGCGTTA
>CAOJBI011696445.1:0-10695 GCA_948277035.1 Euphorbia corollata
AATAGATAAATATTTGTAAGTATAACTCGAGCTCAACTTCAAATTAGATTTTTAAAGTTGGAATTGAATTAAATATTGATTGGTTTTTCTAATTAAAAATTTAATAAAATCCAATCCGTACGCGAATGAGTCTTAGAAATGCGTAAATAATCGACACATCACAAAACATAATAACTCACTTGTCTTCATCTGATTGGTCGTTCACCATCCACGTCCCTCAGGCAGACACAATGATCAAACCCCAAAAATCATCTGCATTTCCCATACTAACCTCCTAAAATAACTGAATGACAAATATACCCTTTCACTAGATAAAAAAAAAACCATTTTTTTAATTTTAATTTCAACATTAATTTTAATCTTGATATGGGTTTTCATTTGTAGCCATATTGTTCCTTGGCGAGTGTCTTTCTCCTTGCAGAGCCCGCTTTCCCTTATTTTCCCTCTCTATTTATCTCTCTTACTGTATTTGCTGTTTCCTTTTTCTCTCTTTTTTGCTTCTTATTTTTCCATTATCTACTTTGCCTACTCCCCCGCTGACGATTTTCAGATTTGCCGATCCACCGGCTAATCTTGCTCCGTCCATGACTATGATGACTCCACCACCGTTAGATGTAAGGGCTTCACTTGGCGTTCTCCTCTGCACACTCTTATTTTTGTAGCTCTGCTATGAATTGTCATTTTGTTTGCATTCGTTTTTCTAGGTTTATTATTTGAATCGGTTGAGGTTTCTGTACCGGATTGGAAGGTCGCTGATTTACTTTATTATACGAGAGATTTGATTTCTCTTTGGTTTTTTCTAGTGTTTTTGTGTATCTAGGGTTTTGATTTAGTGTTGTGCGGTTAGTGTTTTGCTCGATCACAGCTTTGATTTCGCATGCTTTTGGATTCGCAGCAAGAAGACGAGGAGATGCTTGTACCGCATTCAGATTTGGTTGAAGGTCCGCAGCCTATGGAAGGTTAGCGAGTTCTGTTTTTGCTTTAGTTCTTTGGTTTTGACTCGTATGACGTGATCAAGTGGATCTGTTAATTGCTGTTGCTTCGTTATGGTAGCAGTTTGGCAATATGGCTTAGTCGAATGATTACGGTGTAAGAGTTTTGAATTATCTACTAAATTTGTGTGGTTTATGACGTGTTAGTAGTAGCACAAGTGGAGTCTGCTAGCACTGTGGAAAATCAACCTGTGGAGGATCCTCCTTCAATGAAATTCACATGGACAATCGAGAATTTTGCAAGACTGAACACTAAGAAGCACTATTCTGATGTATTTATTGTTGGCGGTTATAAATGGTAGTTGACCAAATCAATCATATTTTTGCATTGAACTTCAGCTTTAAGATGTGTTGCCATGATTTTCTCTTAATCATTTTCAATTTTGCTGATTCTTCTGGCAGGCGGATACTTGTTTTCCCTAAGGGAAACAATGTGGACCACTTGTCTATGTATTTAGATGTTGCAGATTCTTCTACGTTGCCATATGGATGGAGTAGATATGCACAATTCAGCTTGGCTGTGGTTAATCAAGCCCATAACAAATACTCAATTAGAAAAGGTATGTGTTTCTAGACAATGTGCTTATTTCATCTTTTGATCTTTTTTAAAATGGTTTTGTCGGACAGGTTTGCATGTAGCAGTTAGTGATTAATGTTATTTTAATCAGTAGTTTTATTCCCTTTTTGGGACCTTATTATAGTTGTATGGCTAGTGGTATACTTCCTACTTCATCGGAATAGCAGATAATGTATGACTGTCTGTCTTACATGATATAGGAGTTAATGGTAGAATTCCATATTATTTGGGATGTAAGATTGGTCACTGGAACACTATTATGCTCCCACAACACTGAACTTTCATCTTTGAGATGAGATATTGTTCACTTGTGTTTTTAACCATTTTCTCTGTATAGCCACTCGGTATGTGTATTATTTTATATGGAAAGTAGTTACCAAAGGCTCACTAAGGAGCCAGGGGCGAGACACGTGACCAAGCTACTCTAGGCGCCAAAAAAAAAAAAAACATAAAATCGTACTTCCGATGATATTATGATTCACAAATATAACTTTATTAGGCTTTTAAAAATTTTCAATTTTAGTATCAGCATTTAATTAAGATCTTGTTATGTTTATATTGGTTTTCAACTGTATTTAGGAAAGTAAACGTTAATTGAGGCATTCAGGGGGAAAACGAGATTTCTTCCTTAAACTCCTTTCTTTCTCAATATGCTCATCGCCTACCTTGCTCGCCTGGGTTATGGTGAGGTGTTGGGCTGCGCTTGGCACACCTTTAACAAGTATTAGTTATATTCTTCCGTTGCGGAGGGTTGTTGGGAGCTGTTTCTTATATTTGTCGTATCTGTTGAGTGCATTAGTGAAATTTACATTGTCATTCTGTAGCATGTGAAAATCAGTTTATTTTTCCTTAAGCAATTATATAACCCTATTTTTTATTTCTAAAAAAATGCAGACACTCAACATCAATTCAATGCAAGAGAGAGTGACTGGGGTTTCACATCATTTATGCCCCTTAGTGATCTTTATGATCCTACTCGAGGATATCTTGTGAATGATACAGTTATTGTTGAAGCTGAAGTTGCTGTGCGCAAGGTTCTTGATTATTGGTCATATGACTCTAAAAAGGAGACTGGTTATGTAGGACTAAAGAACCAAGGAGCAACATGTTACATGAACTCTCTCCTGCAAACACTTTACCATATACCTTATTTTAGAAAGGTCAGCATGTTCTCAGGTTTTTAAGCTTATCGTCATTCAGTTAATTATCATTATGCAAATTCCATAACTATAAGTGGTGTCTCAGGCTGTGTACCATATGCCGACAACAGAGAATGACATGCCTACTGGAAGCATTCCTTTGGCTCTACAGAGTCTATTCTATAAGCTGCAATACAATGACACCAGTGTTGCAACAAAGGAATTAACTAAATCTTTTGGATGGGATACATATGATTCCTTCATGCAACATGATGTACAAGAATTGAATAGAGTCCTGTGTGAGAAACTCGAGGATAAGATGAAGGTAATTATTGCTAGCATAATTGTGCATATTTTCGTATGAGTTGACATTTTAAATTTTCTTTTACTGGTGCAGGGGACTGTTGTGGAGGGGACAATTCAGCAATTATTTGAGGGTCACCACATGAATTATATTGAGTGCATCAATGTAGATTATAAATCTACAAGAAAGGAGTCCTTTTATGGTATTTATGTTTACAGTTATATCTCATGTGCTGTTAAATTTCTTCTGAGCATACTGAGATTCATACTATATGGCAGATCTCCAGCTCGACGTGAAAGGTTGTCGGGATGTTTATGCGTCTTTTGACAAGTATGTGGAAGTGGAACGACTTGAGGGTGATAACAAATATCATGCTGAAGATCACGGTTTGCAGGTACTTATTATGAGTGTGATAGCCAAAATAAGAAATTTCTGGGAGTGGACATTTTCAAAAAAAATATTCATATTTTGGTTGGATGGAAAGATTGTAAAGAAAAGGGAAAAAGATGTGATCAATCTCTTTTTCTTGATTCCTTAAGGTTGTATGAATGTAGTCTTGGACAGATAAATCATCTTATTTAAAGCCATTCGACCATATACATGTTTGAACCCCCAACTTGGCTAGTTTTGCAAAGTGCCGCACTGAACGTTGACTTGTCCATACTAACCCCCTCAACTTGGCATTAGTTCTCTCGCGAGCCTCCTTAATGTCACGTGTCACCTTTTGATTAGTTTGACTATTCAAAGATGTCAAAATTATCTCTCTCGCATTAAGGGGGATCAGGGTTTAGAAGAGACGTGTGTTGAGGGTGGCATTTGGCAAAACTTGCCAAGTTGGGTGTATTTGGCCAAGCCATTTTGATAGAATAAGTAGGTAAGTGAACATTTTTTAAGAGATTACTTCCTAGACATATAGCAAAATGCTGATATATGATAAATTTTTTTATTTTCATTCTTTTTCCATCTTGTGCATTGGCTGTTTCCTATGTGAATGATATGTCATTGCTATGCCATTTTGGCCCCCATATTTCTAATTAGGCTTCTTTCCTTTTAATGTAAGTGCACTTATTTTTTACCGGTGTTATCCATAAGCAGATCCTTTTAACAATATATTTACTTTGAAATGCTTGGTGTTTGGAAAAGCTTTTGGGTTCTTTGAGATAGTTTCAAGTAGAAAAACTGATTGCGTTGAGAAATGCGTTAGGCATGTCTTGTGTCACAACTTTGCGGTTTATCGTATTTGATGATACTGTTGCCTTAACCTAATTGAAGTTAGGTAATTTTCACTTATTTTCTTGGAAGCTGGTTTTGACATATTCTATTTCCTGCAGGACGCTAAGAAGGGTGTCTTATTTATTGACTTCCCCCCAGTACTTCAACTGCAATTAAAGCGGTTTGAATATGATTTTATGCGAGACACTATGGTGAAGGTCCGTATTGCACTTTGTTTATATGCTAAATGTTTTACATGTTTTCTCTTATCTACATACCTTGCATGCTATAACTGAACTTTGTTAGATTGGTTCTTTAGCCATTTTATGAGTTGTTCTACCCCGCTTACAAGGATTTACATTCTTCTTGGTAGATTAATGACCGCTATGAGTTCCCTCTCCAACTTGACCTCGATAGAGAGAATGGAAAATATTTATCACCAGAAGCAGACAAGAGTGTTCGTAACCTCTACACGCTTCACAGGTATTCATATTGGTCCCTTGTATTTTAGATTGAACTTATTTTTCTTTTGTACAGATTAAACTCATACTTGCTTTGTTATGCTTTGAACTGCTTCATATTTTATCTTAATGTATCTACATTGGCCATTACATTTCCTTACATCCGTGACTCAAGATACCGGGACTTCAGCATTGCTGTTTTGGTTTTGTTCCATCAGTAGTTGCTTATGCTATTATGGCTAGCGTAGCCTTATGTTATTATTTTATTCTTTTCCTGTTTTCTAAAAAAAGTTGGTATTAGTTACTTTTGTGGCTTAGGCCATTTGTTATACCATTACACCCTTAGGGATGGTTAATCTTCTTTTCCTCATTCTTTTGTAATTATTGTTATTATTTATGTAAATTTGCTTACTACTGCAGCTTCTAAGGACAAAATTCAATACTGAAATCTTGACTGCTTTATAGAAAAGATGAATCTAAACATTATCATGCCTACCACTTTTTCACCTTGCATGGCTATGAAATAATGTTTGATCTAAAATTATTTGAGTTTATACGCTAACAATCACTTCTCTCTCTTTTATACAGTGTCTTGGTTCATAGTGGAGGAGTGCATGGTGGGCATTATTATGCTTTTATCCGGCCAACACTTTCTGATCAATGGTACATATTGTCTATGTGGAAAGTTATGGAAATGTTTCTGCGTATCTAGTTTTCCATTGTTTCTCTCCCCTTGCATGAATGTCCAAACACATCATGCTCTTGTGTTTGCTCATTCTCATCCATTTTTTGTCATCCCTTCTTTCCTATATTGTGTGATGTAAGCTGCATTTTTGTGTGGAAAGATGATGTAGAGTTCTTCAGTTGTGTGATTGTAGAAAAGAAGTTTTTGAGCTGAGTTGGATACTTGGATGCTTTCTGAGGGGTTTTGCCTTTTAATTTCGTAGCTATCAGTTACTTGGGCAGGATCAACAAAGAGCTTTTGCATAGTTATAAATTATCACCTTAATCCAAACTCCAGTCCTGATTTTTGCTGATTTGTAATAATATATGGGCCGATATTTTGTCAGAATATGACGGTATTAGTGTTTTAGGTTCAAATTTGATGATGAGCGGGTGACAAAGGAGGATATGAAGAGGGCATTAGAGGAGCAATATGGTGGTGAGGAAGAGGTAATGTAATTCAAAATCATTTCAATTGGTGGAGAGAACATTAAACTAATGGGTGGCAATACTTACATCTAATATCAGTGGTTGCTTAACATTCTTCTTTTTTTCTTTACCCAGCTACCACAAACAAATCCTGGTTTCAATAATGCTCCATTTAAGTTCACAAAATACTCAAATGCATACATGCTTGTCTATATTCGTGAAAGCGACAAAGACAAGATAATCTGTAATGTTGATGAAAAAGACATTGCTGAACACCTAAGGGTAATTTTCTTGGTTTCTTCCTTGGACTCCTGATGTTTAGATGTAGACTCACGTTTTTAGTTTTCCAGATTAGATTGAAGAAAGAGCAAGAAGAGAAGGAAGACAAGAGAAGATATAAAGCTCAAGCCCACCTTTATACCATCATAAAGGTTTTTTCTGCTGTCATCTTTTTGTTTATCAAGCAAGGCCTTTTCTTTTCTACACAATGAACAGTTCTTCTGGATAACAATATTGAATTGAAGAGTTTTTATTCTTACATCTAGGTTGCACGAGATGAAGACCTTAAAGAGCAAATTGGGAGGGATATATATTTCGACCTTGTGGATCATGACAAGGTCCGAAATTTCCGTATCCAGAAGCAGACACCATTTAGTCAATTTAAGGTACTCATCCTTGACTGATATATTACTTTTCAGTTTAACACCTATGAGTGGTTTTATTCTTTCTAACATCTGTCTCCCTTCCTAGTTTATTCTTCTCTTCTTTTACTTTTGTTTGTAATTTTCCTGCCATTTGTAACTTCCTGCATTTGCTCGGCTGATTGCCTAATTCAGATTTCTCAGCCTTGTACCAGAACAATGTGTTCAAAGGTTTTTATCTTTTCTTACATATACTTGATGTACAGGAGGATGTTGCAAAAGAGTTTGGCATACCGGTCCAATTACAACGGTTCTGGATATGGGCTAAGCGTCAAAACCATACATATCGTCCCAACCGACCTCTGACACCACAAGAGGAAGCACAATCTGTAATTTTCTTCAATCTGTTTTTGGTTGCATGAGCTGTCTATTTTTCAGTTGTTTGAGATTTTTTTGCCTATCAACAGCATTATTCGTTATGAAAACAGGCAGGAAAATCAAGTGAACTATCTAGATTATAGCATAGTTGTCAAATGCGCGCCTTAGGCTTCATCTTCATCGCCGCCTGCCAGGCTCATCACATTCAAAAGGCGCTCCACCTTGGCGCACTAGGATCCAGGCTCTAGGCGCAATATGCATGCGCCTAGGCGTGCCTGGTACCATAATGAGTTTTTTTTTTTTTAAAAAAATCACTTAGGTAAGTTTAAAGACAGGAAAGAGAAGAATTTAGGAAAGAAAAAAATTAATTTAATATGATTAGTAGTTTATAATAAAGACCATTTGGATGTTTCCGAATTATTATAATAATCTATATATTTTTCGATTTTCGATCTATATGATGAACATTTTATTGCCTTCATGGTTTTAAGACTTAGTATAATTTACAAAATAAATTTAGTTAGTGCTCCTTGCGCCTAGGTTCCAGGACCCCCAGATGCCTTGCCTGCACCTAGCGCCTTGACAACTATGGATTATAGTATTTCATGCCTTCTCTTGCTGGGCATCATTCTTGCCATGCTTGGAAGTTTTAACTGAAAACATGCTTTGCATTTCCTAGTTGTGATAACCAGTTGTGGTTGATGAAATTTAGCTGCACTAAAATGCTTTTAGACTTTTTTAATGTGCAGTTGACTGATGGTTACTTTGTCAATATAGGTTGGACAACTGAGGGAGGTGTCAAATAAAGCACACAACGCGGAGTTGAAGTTGTTCTTGGAAGTAGAGCTTGGACTGGTAATGTCTTGGTTTTAATAGTGTAAAATATAGAACTGAATGTGCCTTTCCTTTGCTTAATATAATTAAATTTTTATGGGTAATTTCAGGATTTACATCCTATTGCTCCCCCAGACAAAACCAAAGAAGATATTCTTCTTTTCTTCAAGTTCTATGATCCAAAGAAAGGAGAATTACGGTGCTGAAGACACCTCTCATTGCCTCTATACTCTAAGTGTGTTTTGTGTTATTGTGTTTTAACATTATAATATTTTCCATGATGTCAGATATGTAGGTAGGCTTTTTGTGAAGAGCTCTGGTAAGCCGATGGAAATTTTGTCAAAGATTAATCAAATGGCTGGATTTGCACCTGATGAAGAGATTGAACTTTATGAGGTTTGTCTTCTCAGAATGATCGTCTCCTGTATGTAATAAGTACATGCATGCATATTGCAACTTGTGTTTGACATCCACTAATGTGGACTGATATTTAAAACGTTTGCTCATAGCTTTCTAACCAGCACCATCCAAGTTTATGTAATGCTCCCTATTGGATAACATATTCTGACTCCCGTGTGTTATTGCTCAGGAAATAAAATTCGAACCATGTGTTATGTGTGAACATCTTGATAAGCGGACCTCATTTCGTCTCAGTCAGGTATTGTTTCTTTTGTGTTCTGATTCTCATGAAATTGCTTGGGTAGTTTCTTTTGATATAATAATTGATAATTTCATGATTTCTTTTGTCCAGATTGAGGATGGGGATATAATTTGCTTTCAGAAATGTCCTCCTGCTGAGAGTGAAGAAGAGTATCGGTACCCGGATGTACCGTCATTTTTGGAATATGTTCATAATCGTCAAGTAAGCTAATTTAAGAGACTATTTCTTGTTGCTAGGATATTGTTATATGACTATCTAAACATGCATCTGCTATCCATTTATGTAATAATGTATTCTTTCATTCTTTGAAGGTTTGGATTTTATGTCAATTGTCTTTGATTTCTTCTATAATTTTATTTTTAACAGGTAGTTCATTTCCGATCGCTAGAGAAACCAAAGGATGATGATTTTTGTCTGGAGTTGTAAGTAGTACCCCGAACATTTATTTCTCACATTTATAAACATTCTAGTGCTATAAAGATGTTCGTAATCTTCTACCCTTTGTGCTTGTCAAGGTCAAAACTGCATACATATGATGATGTTGTAGAAAAGGTGGCTCGCCAAATTGGTTTAGACGATCCATCCAAGATAAGGTTAACATCTCACAACTGCTACTCTCAGCAGCCTAAGCCCCAACCAGTTAAATACCGGGGAGTTGAGCATCTTTCAGATATGTTAGCTCACTATAATCAGGTAGATGCTCATAAACTAACAGCTCCCTGTCTGAGCGCTTTATAATTGTGTATCTCGTTATCTCATAATTCTATTCTTTCACAGACATCTGATATTTTGTACTATGAAGTTCTTGACATTCCACTTCCAGAATTACAAGGCTTAAAAAATCTGAAAGTTGCATTCCATCACGCTATTAAAGACGAGGTGAGTGTTAAATTGATAATTCACTGTTACTGTATTTTCCGTCTCATTCTTTTTGTTTTTTCTTTTGCTTAATCCTTTTAACCATTCTATAACTGTTTGCAGGTGGTAATTCATAATATTAGATTGCCTAAACAAAGTACTGTGGGGGATGTGATTAATGAACTTAAAACAAAGGTAATTATATTGAATTATAAAAAAAAGTAATTATATGTTCTAAATATGAATCAATAATTTAATTAGTATGACAGTATGCTTTTCGCACTTAAGCTATGCAATTGCTGATTCATACTGATGCATTTGTAATGGCTGCTGAGACTTGCTTTTTTGTGCCTTTATGATTTGGAACATATATCATGATATTGAAACAGTTACAGCATTAATACTAATGTTCTTGAGCAGGTTCAATCAGTTTTTTTGAAGGTAGACCGTGTTTTAGGAGTTCAAACTTTAAAAAGTTTATCTTGTGGACATTTATCCATCTGTCCACACTCCTTATTGTGTACTATTTCCCACTATAAGGATTTTTTTATGCTATTTTTTGGAAACAGGTGGACTTGTCTCATCCCAATGCAGAACTGCGACTTCTTGAAGTTTTTTATCACAAAATATACAAGGTAAGGGCTTTCTTTACTGGATTGTGGATAGTGGTTGACTGATACTAGTCTTTCTGTGTTTAATAATCCCCGGGTTGCAATAGATTGATGTTTGAAGTGTCTTTTATCATGCCTATCATACTGGCAGTTTCCTTTCCTGTTTCTATTGTGACTTGCATTTAACAATCAACATACAGTATATTAGGTAGCTTTCATTTAACAATCAACATACAGTATATTAGGTAGCTTTGTTGCTGACGAATCACCTTTTTTGCATATGAGCTTATTAAGCATTTGAATTGTTTAACATTCAAGATCAATCTGCATTTTCCCTGGTTACTTTTTTAACTTCTATCTTCTATGCAATTTGATCTTTACTTTTTTAGATGCTCTCCTGGAGCCATTTATACACTTAGTTTTTTATGGCCCTGTTACCTTGCGTGAATATTTGCAGATCTTTCCTCCCAGTGAGAAAATTGAGAACATAAATGACCAGTACTGGACACTGCGTGCTGAAGAGGCAAGTACTTTCATCCATCTTTTCTCTTTGTTTTCTGAAGAATATTGTGTTGTATATTTTCCAAGTGAATTTAAGCTGCTGCCTATCCTATTAGTGTTGCATGTAATGGAAGTTTGGATTTAGATGACTTTCATGGCATGGTTGTGTGTGTATTCTTAGATGCATGTACAAATCGGTCTTAAAGTGGATATATCTGTGTTGTAGTGTGCTGATGCATTGTCACAAATATGTATTCATGTTCCTACAATTATGTATTCACGAATCTGTGTTGAAATTATTGAAGCTATGTTACTCTAGTCAGTTTGTGGAAGAAAGGTCAAATGTAATATCTGACTATATTCCTCTTTGTTGG
>CAOJBI011696560.1:0-19246 GCA_948277035.1 Euphorbia corollata
ATTTTGGCCTCAAAGTCGGCAGCTTGCTTTTCCAAAAGTTCGCGGATGTCGTCGAGAGAAGCCATTGTAGTCGGCTGAGTTGGTGGAGTAGATTGAGCAGTTGTCTTCCTGCGGGTTTTCTTGACGGGAACCTGCAAGGGTTGAGCCGTTAAATGATTACGGCCTAGGGTATGGTCCTAAGAAGAATTCATAATGCCAAAGGTTCGTTATGTCATTTTAATTTAATCATGTTTATGCATGATTATGTCATGTATGCTTCGTCAATGCATGCCAAAAACATTTTAATGTCATGCTCGGTCATTCGGGTTATCTATCCTATTTGGGGAAGGTTCTAAGTTTTATGAAAAATAGAATCGGCTTATAAGAGACCCTTGAACCTAGGGCAATGGAATACCTAACCACATGTGAAACAAAGAGTTTCGCGTGGGTCCAACAGTACGTGTTGCGCCATGGGCCAATTCCAAAAGGATTAGAATTGGTTTGCGGTAACAGGGAGGACACTTTCACTATCCGCCGGCATAATCAAGGAGACCTGTCGGTCAAGCGCTACTTGCTATCCAGACTCAGAACTTTGAGACAGGGAGAGAAGAAATTCATTTGAAAACATTTTTTTTCTAAGGGGAAAAGGATTCCCGTAAAGCGCAACAATGCCCGATTAAATTTATTTTAGTCCGGTTAATTAAGTTTAGTGTATTCCAAACCAAAAAATAATCAAGGAGAAAATGTTTGGTTTAAGCAAAGGTAACCTGCAAAACAAATGTTAATCCAAAAATAAATCAATAGTGTTCCACTTGAGACAAGGAGTCCCCAGTAGAGTCGCCAAATTATGAACCTCGTCGTTCACCGGTTTTGTACCAAGTTAGACCTCTAAGGAAGCCTGAATGTATGGAGTCACCACTTAATTAAATTTTTACAGGTCGATTAAGAAAACCCTAAAAATGTAAACCAGAGATGAGTTCGGGGAACATGTCATGATTTATTATTTGGACTATATGTAATGCATGTGAAAAGAGGTTTTTTGATGATTTGACTTGGAACCCGTAATTAATTTACAGATTGGCCTACATATCCCATGTCGAATAGGGAATCAAAGTCAATGTAGTTCGATTGAATGCCTATTGAAAGGCAAAGGAATGCTTTATGCATGAATGAATGCTATTTTAGCCAAGTTGGGTTTATTTAACCAAATTAGTTTATAGACTTTAAGTCTGAATGCTTCTTTTTAAGGTTTATGAATGATTTTGTCAAATTAGTTTATAGACTTTAAGTCTGGATGCTTCTTTTGAAGGCTTATGAATGATTGAATACTTATTTGAAGGCTTGTGGATGTACCTAAATTCATTTTAGGGTTTAATTGAAGTGGAGGTGACTTTATGTCAAAAGCAGATTAATTGGTGGATGCTTCTATTGAAGGCTTATGAATGTACCTAAATTCAATTTAGGGTTTGATTTGAAAAAGAATGACTTTATGTCAAAAGGAATGACTTTATGTCAAAAGTTGAGTGGCTTTAAGCCAAAAGATTGATTATTTAGTCCCAATTTAGGATTTCCTTAATTGAACAATTTTTGGTTAAAAGAATGTTCCTTAGGAACTGAGATGAAGAGAATGTATATGTGAAGAATGTTCCTATAGGAACTGAGATGAAGAGAATGTAAGATGAAAGAGATAGAAACTGTACCTTGTTTGCCTTTGTGCCACTCCTCAAATCTAGATTAATTTAATTAATTTTAAGTTAAAGTGGAAATTTAATCGGGCAGCACTTCGTCATATTTAAAAATTAAAAGACTCGAGGGTTGACAGATAGAAAGCTTCGAAAGGATCGAATAAGGGACTAGAGAGAGAGAATACTTATTTACCAAAAAGTCTGGAACCTTGAAAACTGAGCTGGAGGGGGGTATTTATAGGCGAAAAGGCTGAATGGGGGCAAAATTCGGATCTGGTGCCGGTCGTGCGCCGCCTGGCGCACGTCGGGGTTTTTCAATTTATTTTAGATTTTCCGGGAGTTTCGGACCTCCAAAAAGGATTCCGAGACCACCTCTGCGATCCTTATTCCATTACAAACGTTTTGAGTGGTGTATTGATATACTTCCGGAGACTTTTACCGGGAGTTGCTTTGAAAGGATCGGGTTTTACCCTGCTGCATTTCAACTGTTCGGATTCTTACGAAAGAGTAGAGTTTTCCAAGTCGAAACGGCCCAACGGTCAACGCTAGATTACCTCTAGCCCCACCCTATCGAGGCCTAATTCGGCCGTTTAGGCCTTCAAATTTGTGTTTTAATTATTTTTAGGGGCTGAATTGCAATTTCTTCGACTGAATTTCCGAGCCGAAAAATCGAGTATTCACACCATGGTTATCCTTGTTTGAGAGATTCTATAGCTCCCCTCTTTTGAGCTGATAGTGTGACACTACTCACACTTTCCACCTCAATTTTGGAGAGTTTACCATCACACCAGTCGATTTTTGTACCATTACCGGATTACCTTTCCATGAAAATGTCATCCAATTCAACTGTGCTTTAGCAGTCCTTCCTTATCACCATGCACTGATTGAGAGACTCATTGGTTGTTTTGGAGTTCGCGGCCGCAATCGAGTCTCATGCATTGGTTTGATGAAATTTTGGAGGAGTGAGAATTGGCCTGCAAGCTTTACCGTCTGATAGAAGATTCGAGCTTTTCTAGCTGCTATGCTTACCCACTATTTCTTTTCCACTGGGAATTCAACTGTGAATATGAGGATTCTTCCCAATTTGATTGACTTGGAAAATTTTAACGAGATGGTTTGGGGAAGAGCAGCTTTAGGGCAATTATATTGGGTCCTTGATCAATGTGTAAGGAAGCAAATAATGGAGTTCAAGTGATCTCTAGTCACTCTCAGGGTAAGAATTATTGAATTCTATTTTTTTCTTCGTCTTTTTTCAAATTCTAACTTATTTGCTTTTGCTTTGTCTTGTAGATTTGGTTCTTTTCGACCAACATCACCAGGAAGCCAAGATTAGGGAGAACTAGAGATATCCCTACTTTTCCAAAATTTCCCCATTTTTATAGAAAATGAGAGGATGAAAGCCGGAATCAAATCCTGTACTATCTACGTAGCCTTATTCATGCTCACATAATCCTCATAACCTTTTCTATTTGAACAATTTTAACACCAACGATAAACCTTTCTGACTTGCAATTTCATGTTTGCAGATCATCCAGTCACCTTGGGGACCCAAAGGATGTTGGACTGAAGCTATGACTCATGCCCTGCCATTTGTGCACAGACGGTTTTTTTGGAGTACCCTTAGTCTATAGAGTGGTATCTCAAAGAGTGTATCATAGGTTGTGACCTGGCTGTCAGCCGATGACTAGTGCCTCCACCAATCCCTTCTTGGGTGCTTAGATCCCACACTGCTCCTGACCATGATGTCCTTTTTGGAGATGGTGTTCCTAAGGCCCTTGATGGACCCCGATGCGCTTATTCCGATTTTTGTGAGACTTAGTTGCTGGGTTGCGCTTAAGTTGATCCTGAGCTAGTTAATATGCCCCGTGAGGAGCATAATGATGATGATGATAATGATGATGATGATCATGACGATGATGATGGTGATAATACTCCATCGAGAGGTCATACTGAGAAGCTTCCTCATCGAGAAGACGGGTAAAAATTCTGACTCTTCTTTTCATTGGACCGTTGACATGCTTTAGAATTGTATTTTACCTTTTCGATTTTAAGGGGAATCAGCATGGTTGGAGGAAGAGAGGTAGGGCCAACACTCAAGCTTCCAGGTCTTCTACTTTTGAAGCTACAACTCATACGGTGGTAGATCGTCGGGTTTATAAAGAAGATTCTCATCTAATGATGATGTATGATCAGAATTTGCATCGTCATCCCTTGATGATGTATGACCATAATTTGTATCCCTATCCAATGATAGTATATGACCAGAATTTGTATCCCCATCCAATGGTGATTTGTGACCAGAATTTGCATCACTTCCGCCCAGATTTTACTAAATCTCCATACATATCAATGGTTCACGTTTCGGATGGCACTACTCATGTAAGCTTTTCTTGAATTTCCTGTTATTATTTTATCATGAATTGACATTTGAAATTTTTCTTGTACAGGTTATAATGGCTAACAGCGAGCTAGATGGGAATTTCATTCTCAACTTCCAGAATATGTTGCTTGAGAACAACTTGCGCATGGCGGTTTGTATATGAATGTATAGATGATATGAATGTTATGATATGCATGTTTGAAATGACCAACAAAATTTTGAAAAATCTTTCAAGGTAGGATTTGTGGTTTGAACGCTGACATCCATTACTATCGGACTAATGAAGTCCTTTGGGGATTCCCAACTCCTGTGCCAGCTCCTGGTGTTGCACCTCCCCTACATTTTCCTTACTGGAGTCCATGCGGCCAGCAGTAGAGGTGCTAGATGTAAAACATGAACTTTTATCTTTACTATCCCGGCCAAATGTGAGGTCCTATTTTGACCAGATTTGGGGCCTTTACATTTAGTAAATTACCTGTTATGATGATATTACCTTTCATTCTTTTCATTTCTGCTTCTTGACTTTCTTTGAATTCCTTACATGCTTTGGATAATTTCTTTCAAATCAATCATAACAAACACATAATTTGGGGTGATATGCCAATTTGGCAGATTACCCCATGTTCTGCGTATAGCAAAACGCTAATCATCAAGAAACCAATAGTCAACAATTAACACCATGGATGCGTTCAGAACCCAGCTTCATAGTTACTTAGCCCATTTGTCAAAAAGTGATTAGAAACGGCTTGAGTTGTGTGGCCTTTGGAACTTGGGAACCTTTTACCGTGTTCACCTTCTTCCCAACCTTTTAGAAGCTGCCATTAGTTTGAAATGATGTTAACAACATGAATTATTTCAGCTTTTGCCTAGATTATACCAATGTAGTATGAATCTATCGGACTTTTTCCTTTTCCTTTTATCAAAAACTTACAAATGAAAGAAAAAAAAAATCGTCTATGATGTGTATTTTCAATGTTTTGGCAGATAGCACACATACATTCAATTAAACATTCGCGCAATGATTTCAGCAAAATATGACCCTTTCATTGATGAGATCAACATATATGCAGATATTTTGAATGATTTAACTCTTGCTATTAATCGGCCCTTTCGGGTTTTTCGATTAATGTGCTCGCTATTTTCACTCTATGTCCTAAATTTTGCCTGAGTCATCCTTTTCGGGTTCTCAACCCAGCAGGCTATTATTTAGAATTTTGCGAAAAAAGGCCCTAATTTTTGGTCAACCAACAAAGTGTTAGTTGACGGGCTAATTTAAATATATATTTTTTGTTTTGTACTGCTTTTTATACAATTTATTTCTTTCATCTATACGTGATATCGTTTGAACTTATCTTGGTTGACTGGATTGACTAATTCGTTGATGGACCTTCCCAATTTGGACGGAACTTCCCTCTAACATAAATATTTGTTGACTTGAGCTGCTTCAGGACTAAATCCGCTGCTTTCAATGGCTGCTTCTGGTGCCTTACTCAGTTGTTGTATGCTCTTGCCATCCGTTATTGGCACATCTGTAGGTGTTCCAAAGCTTTCAATCGCTGCTCATCTATCATATTCAACTACTTAAACCTGGCTCTTGCAAATCTGACTCTTTAAACTTCACTTCCAAGGTAACCCTAAGGGATCTGACTTCGGTTTCCACTTGAAGTACCGCTTCCATTCCATAAAACAAAGAAAAAAGAGTGTGATCTATTGGAGTTTTGACGCTTGTTCTGTATCGCCTTACTGCAAATGGTAGTTTATCTGCCCAATCCCGGTACGTGACCACCATATTACTCAAGATTTTCTTGATAGACTTATTGGCGGCTTCTACTGCTCCATTGGCTTGCAGTCTGTAAGGCGATGATCGATTGTTCGATGTCATACTTCTCTATCAAATCAGCTATTACTCCTTGAAACTGAACCCCGTTATTTGAGACAATGTGATGACGAATCCCGTATCGAGCAAAGATGTGCTTTTCTATGAACTTGGCCATCTTCTTGGCTATAATATTGGTGTAAGATTCGGTCTCAACCCATTTTGAAAAATAGTCGACTGCCACGACTATGAATCTGTCCCCGTTGATTGAGGAAGGACGGATCTCACCAATTATGTCTATCCCCGTGAATCTGACATTCATGGCATTTCTTAACTTCTGCGATGCAATCTGCAACCATGGTTGTCCAGTAATAACCCTGTCGTTGGATTTTCTTGGCTAACGCAACAACGTTCATGTAAGGTCTGTAGTCCCCTACATGGATTCTACGCATTACAAATAAAGCTTCCTTTGCAGTCAAACATTGAAGCAATAGGCCATCGGAGGTTCATTTAAAGAGGTCATCATCGATTAATCTAAATTGTATAGCTAAACGATGGAAAGAAGTGCGATCTGAGTCAGAAGCTCCTTCGGGATATTCTCCAGTTTTCAAAAATTTGACAATATTGAAGTACCAACATCCATTATCAGTGTCCACATCCGCAACAACCATACGGCAGTAGTAAGGTTCTATCGAGGATTGGAGGATGACAAGTTTGATGGGTTGAGATTGAGGACCTTCCCATAAAGAAGCTAGAGTAGCTAAAGTGTCGGCCATCTGATTCTCCTCTCATGGCACATGGTGAAATACACATGTCTCAAATTTGGCAGTGATGGCCCAAACGGCATCGAGATAGGGGCGAAGAGATGCTTCCTTGATTTCCCAATCTCTAATTATTCGATTGATGACCAAGGCTGAGTCACCAATGATGGAAGCATCCTTAGCTTTGACCTTGTGAAGAGCGTCTAGGCCAAACAAGCAAGCTTCATATTCTGCCTCATTGTTCATGATTGGGAATTCTAAATGTTTAGACAGCGGGATGACCTCATTATGTGGAGTGATGAGGACCACTCCTAGGCCGGCTCCCTTCCGATTCATAGCACCATCTAAGAACATGGTCCATCTGGTTTTAACCTCTTCGATCATTGTTAGTTGTTCATCAGGGAAGTCTAGGTTTTCAATGTATTCTGAGTTTATGGCTTGATTAGCTAGGAATTTCGCAACTGCCTGCCCTTTGATAACCTTCTTTGTCACGTACTCAATATCAAATTTAGACAGTAGAAGTAGCCATCGGGAGAGTTTCCTAGCCAATGTAGGGGATTGACAATGGTTCATGGGGTCAATCTTGGCTACAGCCTGAACCTTGTAAAATTGGAAGTAATGGCGTAGCTTCATGGTAAGCCATACCATTGTTGTGCAAGTTTTTTCCACGATGCTATACCGAGTCTCATAATCCAGCAACTTCTTGCTCAAATAGTAGATTACATGATCCCGTTTGTCATCATGCTCCTGGACCAGCATTGTCCCTACAGATGACTCTTCAATCGCCAAGTAAAGGATAAGGGGTTTACCAAGGACAAGGGGTTTCAAAACTGGGGGGTTGATGAGATATTGCTTGATTTTATCAAAGACAATCTGACACTGTTCGTTCTAAATGATCAGTTGCTGTTTCCTCAACAATTTAAAGATCGACTTACAAATGGTAGTGAGTCGAACGATAAACCTGCTAACATTTTATAGAGATCTCAGAAAAGAACGGACCTCTTTCTCTATTTTCGATACCAGCATATCCTTTATGGCCTTACTCTTATCCGAGTCCATTTCAATACCTCTCTAACTGACTATATGCCCTAGAAGCTTTCCAGAGGCAACCCCAATTACATATTTCTTTGAGTTGAAGCGGAGGTTATACTTCTCAATGTAGGTGAGGAATCTATCTAAGATAGCAGGATGTTCTTCCCTCGTGTTGGATTTGACTAGCATATCATCCACGTAGACCTCAACTACCTTATGGATCATATTGTGTAGTAAGGTGGTAGCGACTCTCTAATAAGTTGCCCCGACATTCTTTAATCCGAACGGCATGACTTCGTAGCAATATACCCCTCATTTTATGATGAAAGCGGTCTTAATCATATCTACGATGGCCTTGAGAATTTGGTTGTATCTCGAAAACCCATCCATGAAGGAGTACATTGCAGCTCTAGCGGTACTGTCAACCAAAACATTGATATGGGGCAGGGGTAAGTCATCCTTTGGTGAAGCCTTATACAAATCTCGTAAGTTGATGCATACCCGAACCTTTCCATCTTTTTTAGCTTTGGGAACGATGTTGGCTAACCATGTCAGATATTCAACTACCTCGAGAAACTTGGCCTCGATCTGCTTAGCTCTTTACTTTAACCTTTTTGACCCATTCTGGTCTTAGTTTGTGAACCTTTTGCTTGACAGACTTGATGTTAGGATCAGTGGGAATACGATGTTCTGCAATTTACCTGTCCACTCCTGGCATGTCTTCGTATGACCAGGAAAACGCTATCATGTGTTTTCTAAGTACATTTATCATCTCTCTTTTTTCATCAAGAGTCAAATCATTCGAAATCATCATCATTTTTTGTGATTCATCTATGCATATATTGATCTCATGCAAAGAAGTATCATGAATGCTAAAAACATTATGCGTATACTCGGGTGAATGTATGGTGCCATATGGCAAGACATCAAAAAAATAAGCAAAGTTCTTGTTCATTGAATCAAATGCCTCAAAGGTAGAATTGTTCATATCAAATATATCAGAAATGTTAAAAATTACATGATCATTATCATCATCCTCCACAAACGGAGGGACTTCAACAGTTTCATTAACTAGCTGTGCATGGAGTAGTGTGGCAGTGGTAACGACATGACCTTGTTTGTGTAGAGTTTCCTGGATCAGTTTTTATGAAATAGACAGCAGGGTATCCTTTGCAGTTTCCCCAATCTTCTTTTGTCCATGCATCAGGGTTGACAAAGCCTTGGTAAGTGGGATCATTGCATCATGAAAGTATTCCTCCAAAGGTTCCAGTTCTGGCTCATCCTCCTCAAACATATTTGCCTTACCTTTATCTGTAACTGGTGCAGCAGCAAACACGAAGGATTTCGGTTCATCTTCCACTATCGATTCCGGAAAAGTTTCGAATACAGGAGAAACTAGACAGTCATCCTAAAAGTTGAATACATCATTAAAAATTTCAAATCCGGGGACTTCTTCCCCCCTTATGATAACAAGTTTAGGCTCCCCGAGATACTGCATATTCCCCTCAATTTCACAAACGCTGACCATGTTGTAAAAGTTAGGCCTCTTATGCTTGTAAATCTTGTATTCGCTCATGAAGCCTAGGTCGGCCCTAGGGGTGAGTAGGGGAGGATCAATGGCTTCGACAATGCCCTGGTGATATTTGTCCAGCCCCTTTCCAGGTATGAATCCTTGCTTCTTCATGACTCGCTTGAGACCAGTTGAGAAATAGCAATAATCAATAGGAATTTCCTTCTTTTTCTTGAGTACCCTCACTGACCATGGCTATTCTAAAACCTTCTGATTCTCTTTCTTCAAATGCTGTAGCAGCCATAATAGAGTCTTCATCAGCTTCAATCATGACTAACTCCCCACTATGGATCAGCTTTATCTTTTGGTGTAAAGTGGAAGGTACAGTACCCACGGAATGGATACATGGTCGGCCCAGCAGTAATGAATAAGACACATGTATATCCAACACGATGAACTTTACCTTAGATGTCACCCCATTCACTTCCACATCTGCAGTGAAAGTCCCAATGACTTCCCTTCTCGAGTCATCATATTCTCGGATCACCACATCTAATCTCTCCAATATGTCTTCAACGAACCCTAAATATGGTAATACTTTCAAAGAGCAAAGGTTAAGGAAGATCCATCATCCACCATCACACATGGAATAGAGCGATAAAAAATCTTCACCCGTATAAATAGGGCTTTATTATGATCCTTGCTCTCGGCCATATCAGACCAATAAAAGATAATGGTTGGTCCTTTCTTTAGTGGAATACCTTCACCAATTGTCACACATATTTATCCGACAGATGTTGTAGGTGTTGCATCCACATCCATCAGTTTTCGCACAAATCCTTGACGATGAGCTTCAGAAAAGTGCAAAAGCTGCCAAATGATGTATTTGGGCTACGTATTCTTGAGCTGGTTGATTAATGGATCAACTTCCATCTCATCCTCATTTATCACAAGAGGCAATGGTGGCTATGTAGGGTCTCTGACTACTTTCTCTGTTGACGAGTCCCTTAGCTGGATAGGATTGTTTCGAAATACTCAACTACTCCAGGTTACCCTTAGTACCCCGTCCTCTACAAACCTTATCTCCTTCGGGGTCTGTCATGGGTATTGCACATTCTCCCATGCTTTCTTAAGCCCTCTCAATTGATAGGTATCCAAATTAATTAACTTTTTCCCGTAAACAACTGCTTCCTCTTCGACCGAGTTAACCTCCTCCATTTTTTTATTTCTTCTGGATTTTAGAATATAGGCATCGAGGTTAATTGGTTTCACTGCAACTATCTCTGAACTTCCCCCAGTCACTCTAACCATGGGTTGAGGTGGATCTTCAATGGCATATACCGAGTCAAAAAGATCAAAATCATCCATTGGATCTTTTAAGCAGACAAGAGTTGTACTAACCGAGCTCACTCCGGGGTTGGACTACGCCAACATATGAAAAACCTGATTGATGGGTATGCCCGATCCAATCATCGTGATTCAATGATTGTTTAAACTGCCCTCGCTGACCTAGCGAGGCTGCCCCATCTTCGAGTACATTCAATGCTTCTTCCGGATCCATTCCTGACTCAATCATCATAAGAAACTCCCTTGTAGACTCTCCTATGCACTGAAATAACTGGTGCTCTTTTATGCCAGTATTAATGGAGTTCACCTTGCCATCAAATTATGGTAAAGGGTTACTGATGGTTCTTGGTTTGAGCATCGGTTCTTCTACCACTTTATCATCCACTAGCTTGTGGATGGCCTTTAGTAACTCTTTACAATTGTTTGTCATGTGACTAGCCATCACATAATAGTGGTAGAAGTTGTTCTTCTCCTTAGGCTTGTGAGGAGCCCATGGTTTAAGGCTTTTAAGCTGTTTCAGATCTCTCAGCTTGGTGAAGAGGAAGCCTAGGTTGGCTACGTAAGGAGATATACCGTGATACTCCTCTTTGGATAATCTGACTACCACTACGAGCTCAGATTGGACCACTTGTACTGACGATTGCTTCCCCTTGGCTTGAGCAGGGGTGAAAGATACTCTTGATTCATTCTTCCTGAACCACAACTTACTAGCCGGTTGCCCGACCTGTGTATTCATGAACTCTATCCTCTTCAGCTTTGCTGCTCTCTCACATACATCATTATAGCTGGAAAATTATCAGCCCCCAACTATCTTCTATATGTGGGCAATGCACCATCATGAAGCTTGATAATCATCTCCGATAAGCTAAGTCGATCCTTTAACAGCACTTGGGTAGCCATCCACCTGCTATAGTAAGGTTTGGATAACTCCCTCTGTTGTTGTTTCACGGCTTCCAAGTCTTGCATGGTTATCTTCATCTGAGTATTGAAGCCGTATTGATAGATGACTATCCCTGAAAGGCGCTTCCAATCATGGGCCACTTCCTTAGGCAGATTATTGTACCATTCGTTGGCGGGTTTACCCAATGTAACAATAAACATTTTAGCCATCATCCCATCGTCAATTTGATGAGCCTTCATGCATGTTTAATAATTCTCAAGATGAGACCTAGGATTTCCTTCTCCCCGGTATTTCTCTAGCTTTGGCATGGCAAATTTCTCAGGAAGCCATTCTACTTCCTAGACTATAGGTTATTCAAGTAGAGGACTGGGTGGAAAGCCAGCATATTGGGGAGCACGAATGGACAAAAATTGTTGCCACAATTTTGCTAGGTTTGGTCGTAAGCTGGGTTGGGTGCCCATATTGGCCATTGGTGGATAACCCGTTTGAAATGGAGGAATAACTATTGATTCCCCTTGGTTGTATAAGCCTTGGGGTTGAGGAGGACCCCTTGGAATTATAGAAAAGTTTGGAGTGGCTTGGGTTTGCAGTATTGCTTAATGTGGAATAGGTTGAGCCGTGAATGGGGAGCCTTGATTGTAAAAGAAGGGTGTATAAACATTCTGGGAAATGAGTGGTTGGAACGCAAAGTTTTGAATAGGTGGGATGTAGCAGAAGGATGGCATGATTGCCTGCGTTGACACTGGTGATGGTTGTAGACCCCACTGACCTATCTGCTGAATAGGCTGAGCTGAATGCTCCGGTCCTAGTGGATTCTACCCTCGATTGTACTGCTCTAAGTTAAAATTCCCCTGAACTAGCCTGAAGATACCCTTTGAAGCAATTTCTGACTTTCCGTTCCCCCAGAAGTTTGGCCAATCTGATATTGATTAAATAGCCCTAGACTTGGAATGAGCTGATATTGGCCTAGATTTCTTGGTTCTTGTTATTGTTGGGAACCTCCTGCACCAAAATGGAAGACACTGGCAGGATTAGCAAAAGGACTTCCAAAGGATCGCTGTGGATTAGGAACAGTGTTCTGTCTCCTTCCCCTCAAGCGAACGGGAGCCTGTGCGCCTAGGAGATGTCCTTCATTTCCTGAATCTGAATAATGATTAGAAGCACGCATCTCTGGCAAAGAGGTGGAGGCATGATACTGTATGATCTATGCAAACCGGGGGCTAAAGAATATAGCCTCTGAAACAACCCACATACTTATACCATAATAACCAAAATAATTATAGTAAATTTTTTTTAACATATATCTTATAACTTTCTTACATATTCCAACTAAAGATAACATATATTTCATATTTACATATAACCAAATCCTATTACAGAACATAATCACATAGCAGAACTATAACCCGGCCTCTATGTATGGTACATGCTTGTCATATGAGGAGAGAGAGCGAAATGGAATACAACCAACTAACCTTTCTACCATAGTACTACAGGTAGTATTCTTCTAGAGTAACCAACTTTGATACACTGGAAAAATATAGCGAGTTTTATGAGCCGCAAGCTCAATGAATATAAACAATCAATGAATTCAAATACACATGTCACAGTCATGTAAATATGCTATGAATGTTCCATTTAATTAATTGTTGTGACAATACCAACCAAATCACTGCCCCAGGATCAAGTATTTGGCAAATAGCCCATGTAATCAAGTATTGGCACATAGCCCGTGTAATCATGTATTGGCACATAGCCCGTGTAATCATGTATTGGCACATAGCCCGTGTAATCATGTATTGCAATGTTTGGACATGTATGTCACAACACCCTTTTAACGTTTCATGCCATCATGTACAAATATTAACATCAAGTAAACCATGTATCATATAATTCTCATGTATCCATATCATCATGTATTACAATGCACATATCCATACCAAGTACATAGAAACATATTTCACAAGTCCACACATATACACATGACATATAAACACAATTCACATTTAAATTCATGTCATGTTTATACTCACATATTATCCAGGCTAATTCCCTCAGAACTAACTTGGATCTTCTTCAGGGATAGCTTCACGATTTTGAGCTCCTATAAACATGCATATTCCATATCAAATACATATACAATTTACTTTTATCTTTTATTCAAATACTATCCCTACCAAGATTTTATCCCTTAGGACCTTTCTAACTTCAAAAATTCATAACTCTCAATTCACCTATCCAAATTCGGTTTTTCTTTTTGGGAATCATTCAAACCTCACAGTATAAAAAACATACTAAAAGTTTGGAATTTTCAGAGCCTTGTACGAATTATAGTGAATTTTACATTCACACCCTCAATCTGTCTAATTTCCAGCATATACGAACTGATCTTCTAATGACCTTCCCCTACTTCAAAATTCATAAATTTCAAAATACTAAACCAAATGACCTGAAACCAAATCCATCCTCTTTCTAATACTCATAAACATAACATATAAAAATTTCATAATTTGTTGATCTTTGTAACTATTACTATAAATTTTTAATTCGAGCCCCAATGCTTCCCATTTACCTGCATACTTTCTCATGACCTTACTCCAATTAAATCATCATAACTTCGGACTTAAAACCCCAAATGTTCTGTTTTTTTTTTTTGAATTATATCTAACTCATAATAACATAACATACTAAAATTTCAGAATTTTCTAGTATTTATATGATTTAATAAGAATTTCACAACTATACCCTACATCTGTCCCTTTTCACCTGACCAACACATAGTAAAACACCTATAACTTTTTCCACACAATATGAAATGACCTGATTCTTTTTCCTAATTTCAGAAAACATACCAAGAAATAACATATCCAAAAAATCATAATTTTCTAGTGAGTATAACAATCTCAGTTTACTTCCAGACCTGACCCTATCTCTTTGATCATGCAGTTTTGAGCACTACTGCTTCTAAAATTCATAACTTCAAATTGATCCATTAAAAAATTCCCAAATTTTATGGACATAACCCTAACATATATATCTTCAATTCATCTTTGAAGTGTAACCTTTAATTCTACCTCTAACATTAAGAAACTCTTAGTATAAAACCGTATATGTACATGATTCATAAATTTATTCTTTCTCTTCTATTATCTTCTCTTCTCTTCTTCCTCTCTCTATGGTCTATGTTTTTTGCAGAGATAAAAATGGTTTCAAACCTGATCTTATCAGGTTTACAATTATTTGAGGGTGAAAAGACCATTTGCCCCTCTTTTCTTAATTTAATTACATATACTTATATTTATACCTATACTATACTTTACCTATACTAATAAATAAACAACCTCAAATTATAATTTAATTACTAAATATAATTTCTACTTCTATCTTATAACATCCCCAATGTATTTATTTAAATATTCATGTTTATACTTAATATAATTTAAACCAATATATATATTAAAATTAACATACTTCTTATAAAGTTATACGTTATCTAATAAAATTATACGATATATAATATGTATAACTAAATGCAATTATGATTCTATGAAATGAGATGTTACAGCCTCCAATGCTACATTAAGTTCGGGGTTTATTACCGGGGGTAGTTGAACAAGTGGTTCCTCCTGATCATTGGGTCCAGTATTGTCTGTGAGATTTTGATTATCTACCATTCCCAATAACTGATCTGTGTCCATAAAGTATCTTGAGTTCGAATCGGATCCTGAATCTGACCCAAAACGCTCATTGGTGTCTGTAGACACTAAACCTTCTCGATAAGCCATGATTGGAGAAATTCTAACAAGATGATGATCGGGCATTTTCTAAGCGTAAACTGAATCACAAAGAGAATCAATCAGATGATGCAAATTGGGTATGGAATGCAATGATTGATAAATATATGAGATGTATATGTCATGGCTACATGTAAGTGGTTAATATGCCATGACGTAATAAATTGATGTTTGCCAATCCAATTGAAACAAACGGGTTAGTTATTAGACATATATAAACAAAAGTACCCATGAATCTACAATGTGATGGAAGAGAACCACCCATGTGGCATGGTGTTGAGGTCAAAATGATATCAACGTGATATCATGGTGATGAATGGTAGGTTATGGTATAGCTACATTACCCGTGTGGTAATAGGCTGTGACAATATTGGTGAGGTTACTGTATTACCTATGTGGTAATCAGCATGAATGGTAATGTCATTCTGTACGGTAACAAGTAGGAATGATGAAGTCGCCATACTATCCATGTGGTAATAGGCTTTTCAGTGATGGATAAATGATAAGGTAGGTAGAATGACTACATTATCTGTTTGGTAATGGTTTGAAGTTTTGGAGAACCTATGATGAGGATGGTGAAATAGCCGTACTACCCATGTGGTAATAGGCTTTATGATTTAGGGAACCTATGATAAGGTTGGTGATGTAATTGTACTGCCCGTGTGGTAATAGGCTTATGTTATGAGAATTTGCAACTATGGCATGTCCTCGTGGTAAATGTTCGATAACATTTCGGGTAAACAGTGTGTGGTACCCTAAGGATAATAATGTAGGAAATTGGCCACAGTGTGTGATCAGTTTTTGATTTGGAATCATTTGGTGAGATTTCGGGTAAACAGTGTGTTATACCCTAATGATAGAAATGTGTAAAATTAGCTACAATGTGTGATCAATTTTGATTTAGGATCAGTTCATGAGATTTCGGGTAAATAGTGTGTTGTACCCTAAGGAAAGTAATGTGCGAAATTGGTCATGGTATATGATCAATTTTGATTTAGAATCGGTTGGCAAAATTTCTGGTAAACAGTGTGTTATACCCTAATGATAGGAATATGTATGAAATTGGCCACGGTACGTGATCAATTTTGATTTGGAATCGGTGAGATTTTGGGTAAACAATGTGTTATACCCTAATGATAGAAATGTGTGAAATTGGCCACAGTGTGTGATCAATTTGAGAATTTGGTTTGCGTAATGGATGTTATTCAGGGTAAACGGTGTGTCATACCCTAAAGAAAGCAATGTATGTGTATATACTGTGCATGAGATTGACCACTATGTATGGTCTTTTATGAATGATTTTATTTTTGTCGCCCCGATCGGGTAGAGGTTCAGGTGCCAAGCGGGCACCGCTATATTGGGGTATGTCATGATGCTCATGTAACTCCTAGGTGGAACTATTTTGGCTAAGACTAAATATGTGATAATGACGTGGTATCAAGATTTGCAAAATTAAACGTGACATAGTGGGTATCATAAATAGCACGAGTATATGTATTTATGCGTCTGCATAATAGATAGTGGTTAGCATGATGCTATAAAAATGATGAATGAGATGTATGAATAAAAGGAAAGCGGTAAACACATAGCGCATAGCATTCAATGCACTCCTTCTAACCTTATATCTCCCGCATGTAAGGGTTAAGCTTTTAAATCTAAGCTTGGGTCATCTTAATACCGTGCGGTATTAAGGTTCGAACCTGCAAGGAAAATATGCAATTTGTTTTGGTAAACCTAGTAGAAGTGTCTAGGGTTTCCTTATATGAGTTCGGTCAGGTTTGTTGATGTAGAAGGCTCTTGTTGCACTACGATACAATCCAAGTCTCTCCCTAAATAGGTGCTAACGAGGGAGGTACATGCGATATGGCAACAAGTGACCCACCCATTAGGTATCCTCGATTCCAAACAGGGCATGAGTCGATACTTCACAAGCTTTATGCAAAACAGGGCATCCTAACCTTAAGGCTAAGCCATCTAATGCATATGCTTTGTTTGAAATATTTTAAAGGTGAAATAACTCATTTTACGAATTTTCAATACTCGTCCAAAAATTTTTTAAAATTTAAGTTTAAAAAGCAGTCCCAAGTGAAATCGCCACTATGAGCGGACAACGTTTCGACCCGCGCAGTCGCTGTGAGGCGCCAGCCTCGATGAACGGAGGCGTGGGGTTTTCAAAAATGTAGAAAAATATGTAAAAAAATAGGTTTCCATGTTGAAACGAGTTTTAAAAGACCAGAGACCTGGATCTCTAGTCTTAAAATAGGGAGTCACCACTCGAATCAGCTCATCCGGGAAATTCTCGGTACAGCATAAACAACGGTGTGTTTGAGACTATACCTTAGTACAGAGATTCAGGTTCGGGATGAGTTATCTATTTCATCATTAAATGAGTTATATTATATTGGTTTGAAAACCACCTTTATAATATTCCAATTCAATCTAAATCGTTTTTCGGGTTTATAATTTATTTAACACGCATGCGAAAAGCAATAAATAAATGCAGTGCAGCAATGTAAACATATAGGAAAGTAAATGCGCCTATTCTACGAGGATTAATTACATCACGGGATTGGGGATACAAATCGCCTAAATACATCGATTTCAATAAATATTACAATCGCCTATTATACGTTAATATCTAACAAATATTACATTTGGTTTCAAATTAAATGCAATACCCAAAGGAAAAGTAAATCCTAACATACATCTAACCTAACTAACTGCATCCACAAAGGTTAGCATAGGGGATAAATCATAATACAAATATGCACAAATGTGCCAAGTATGCTCGATTTTGAATATTTACAAGACCCGTATGGCCAAGTTAAAATTTCGAAAATGATATCAGCTTTCGTTATAAAAATTGATCATTTTTATCGTCATTTTTATTAGTGAAAAGGTCGCATGTGAGTTTCGTTGGTTCGGATATCCGGGAAATGTGTTTCATTCCTGTGGGTTCCTAATGATTACTTCGGGATCATAAATCTATGGTCCAATTAAAAATAGTAAAAACCATAATGACATGATTAAAAATGACTTAACAATAATAACAAGTAGTATAAAAACTATGGCATTTAATAAAAATGACATATATGAAAACAAACTTTGAATTAAATCCAGATTCAAAATCCGAAACATCCAAAAATCATAAATTTACTACGGTTATCGGATTCAAATGATTTTTATCATTCCAGAAAGCTTATGAAACGTAAAACATGCTGAAAATGATTAAATTGACAAATAAACAATAGTTTGAGACTGAAAATCCATAAACAGTTCGTGCATCCAAAACCGAGAACCACGATTTTTAAGAAACTTCAAAAAATCATAACTTTAGTTATACTTGCCCTTTTTGAGTGATTTTTATCATTTTAGAAACCCCATAGTTTGGAGAATCTAATAAAAATAACCTTACTTATGATAAAAATATAATTCTATCCCATAAATGAAAATAGTAACACTTTGCCCGAGAAACCGAAAATAATTAGTGCAAAACTTTAAAAATTCATGGCTTTTAATCAACTTGTCCATTTTGAACAATCTATGACATTTCAGAAACCTCAAGAGTTAAGAATCTTTTATTGTAAAGAAAATGAATTTCATATTTTCAAAACAGTTTGTTATGCGAAAATGAAAATAACCGAAACAAACGACAAGTAACTTAAATATTTTGAGCATATCACACAACAAGAAAGCATATAAATGAAATAATAGAATTGAAGAACTCATAGGCTTACCCCGTAGTTGTGGATCCACTTCTTCAATACCCGTAAAGTCCTCCGGAAAGCTCTCTTCGTTTCCTTTTGTAGTTGTTTGGTTGGTTGGTTGATGTAACCTATTCTGTCCCGGTTACCAACAGAACTTACAAGACTCCAATGATCAATCACTCCAGTAAAACTTAAGATCAAGGTTTTATAAACCTTATACTAAAATTTTAGAATGATCCAACGATTTGTTATCCGGTAATGCTCATCGGAATATGGTCGGGCAGAATGTTTCTAAGCTTTGAGTTTGCTTCAGAAACGTCTTCTAAACCTCAAG
>CAOJBI011696643.1:0-11063 GCA_948277035.1 Euphorbia corollata
ATTTAAAAAGTAGTTACATACTATTCAAAAAATTATAAAATTTATCATTGACATGTATTGTATTTTTATTAGTCATCCCGCAAAAATTCAGATAAAAACGAACACAAATACTCATTTTTATGACATGATTTAATATTGAAAATCCTCTTTTTGTAAATTTTTTGAAAACACAAACCCTCTTTTGCAAAAAAAAATTTCTCAGACCCCATTTTGAAAATGAATGAAACCGCGGGGTACTTTTTTGAAATTTACCCTTTTTTTATGAAACTATTGTCAATTACTTTAACAGCAATATTCAGCTACTTTTGTCAATTGATTTAATCATGATTGCTTGCCGGGCAATTGAAGCTTCTGGTGATTCAGACCGAGCTATAAATTTTTTTGGCATATAGAGGAAAGTAAGAGTTTAAATATCTATTTGGAGCGCTCTGCATGTTCTATAATATATCAAGGGACTCAGGGACGGACGCAGGAATGCAAGAGAGGGGGGGTTAGAAAAAATAAAATTTTAAAAACACCAACCGGAATCGAACTCAGGTTGAGGGGGGCTAAACTCTTCACCTTACCATATGGAGTCTAGACTTCCACTTTCTTTTAATTATATGTCAAATATTATATATATTATTCAAAAAAAATTAATTGAGGGGGCTGAGATCCCCTTTCTTTCCTATGTAGGTCCGCCCCTGAAGGGACTGTTGACCAAGGCCTGTTCTATCCATCATCTTCTGACTGCGAAATCACAGCTTTCTGCGATGTATATTGGGGCACGTGTCAAACATCCAGGAAATCACTAACTGGATATTGCATCTTCTTTGGCAATGCATTGGTTTCTTGGAAGACCAAGAAACAGTTAACAGTAAGCAGATACTCCGCCGAATCTGAATATAAAAGCATGAGAAATACTTGTTGTGAGCTTAAATCAATAAGCTACTTATTTATGGATTTCCAGATACCAGTCCAAGTACCAATCACACTCTTTTGTAACAATCAAGCTGCAAGGGCAATTGTCAACCAGGAATATAAATTAAACAATATTTGCTTATATTAAAAACAAACTATGTAAAACAAAATTTTAATTAACCAAATTACAGTAGCAAATAGTCTTTACGTGTAAAAAAATGATGCATTTTTTTTAATATAATGTGTTTACTTATAAATTAATCATTACTTTTATAATTTATGATTTTTTTACTGATAAAATATGGTTATTAACACGAAAACAAGGTATGTAAATAAAAAGAATCATATATGTTGATCATATTTTGATCATTAAATAAAAAATGTTATATCTGCACTGCAACAAAATATAAACCGAACTTTAATTCGTATTACAAAAATTTAACTCAATCCAATTTTTCAGTAAAGTTAAAGTATAATACAAGTACATAGTTTATAGATTTACACTATTTTATAGAATATAAATAATTCTTTATCACAAAAAAAAAAGAAAAGAAAAAAGAAAGTGTCCCTAATTCTTGTAATAAATCTTTATTACAAGGACACCAAACATATGAATATTGAACGGAAACTAACGAAGTATAGTGTCCCTAGATCCTGAAAAAGTGTTAATTAGGAGCCAAGAAAGTACACGTAAGCAAATCCGAGGTGGAAATGCAATGGACAAGGTGGCTATCCAAATTTCAAGTTTTCAACCAATTAAAAATACTACTTCCTTAGTAAGGTCAGACAGAGAAAACCACGGCGACTTACACTCTCTTTTCTCTTCTTCTACCTTCTTCGCCAAACAAAATTCCATTTCAAAATTCTTCCTTTGCGTTCTCCGATTCCACCTTACTGTACCCCTTTCCCCTTCCTCCAGGGTTTTACTCCATCCTTCGCCATGCTTTCTAGCCCTAACAACCACTACTCTTCCTCTTCTTACCGCCATCGTCAATCCCGCCATGATTCTCCGCACTTTCATAACTATTACCGCCCTCGCCCCCCTCAAACAACTTATTTTGTTGTTAGACTGGTTGCTAATACTCATCTGAATCACCGTTATTCCCGTAATCTTTCAGCTAATTCGATCGTTTCCGAATGTAGCCCCAAACCTTACAAATTCTACACCAGGCTTTCCGGTGATGTCTCTGCCAGCCTTCACTTTCGTGCGCTTTCTGACGCTGTTGACGCTGTTGTTTGTCTTTGGGAGCGACGGCTTTCTGGTGATCATTTGTTTACTCCTGTGGTTGATTTTGGTGGCCGTGGTGATGTTGATGAGAGGCTTAGGAGGTTGTTCTTGTTTCATCTGCAGAAGATGTTGGAAGGGGAGTGCGTTGAGAAACTGGAGAGCAAAGCTGGTGATTTGTCTAATGAGATTCAGAAGAATGCTGCTCTGCTTAAAAAGCTGTGGTCTCTTGATGCTTTTAACCACCTACAAGAGAGGAGGAGGAGTCTGTGCGCGGAATTGGATGCGATTGTTAAGAGGATTGAGGAGTTTAAATGTGCAGTGAAGTCTGTGATGGATTGTCTTGAAGGTAAGGAGGTTGAGGAGCTGGCTGTTTTGAGGTTGAAAAGTACAGAGCGTTTTAATTGGAGTAATATACACTGTATGATGTTGAGGGAGTGTAGGCGCCTTGAAGATAGCTTGCCCATATATGGGTTTAGAAGGGAAATTTTGGAGGAAATCCATTTGCAACAGGTATTCTCATCTTAATTGGACGTTTTGTGGTGTTTTCTCTGTTTTAATCTTTTGAAGTTAGTCTGTGAATCAATTTGTGCTTTTCATTAGCTTTTCTGCGTAGTATTTTGCGGTAGATTGTACTATGTAACTTGACGACTGGATGATAATTGGTGTATGAGTAAAGTTCAGCCATTGCTGTCCAATCTATTCAGCCGAACTTTGCTACATGTAGTTACTATTTTAACTTTGATAGAAGATAGAATTGTCTGTCTGTTAGTGTTCACTCTGAACAGATTCAGTTTGTACCTTCGCATTCACATTGCAGGCAACGGTTAATAATCCTTTTCAATGTCAATATTTGGTCATTTTTTACTTTTCTCACAGGTAATGGTCTTGATTGGGGAGACAGGTTCTGGGAAGAGTACGCAGTTGACTCAATATCTTGCTGATTCAGGAATTGCTGCTAGCGGTTCTATTTTGTGTACTCAGCCTCGCAAAATTGCAGCAAGTTCTTTGGCTAAAAGGGTTGGAGAAGAAAGTAGTGGATGTTATGTGGATAGATCTGTCACCTGCTATCCAACTTATTCATCTTTCCAGCGTTTTGACTCCAAAATAATATACGTGACCGATCACTGTCTAATGCAACATCTCATGGAGGATAAGACTTTGTCTGGAGTTTCCTGTATTATTGTTGATGAGGCTCACGAAAGAAGCTTGAGTACTGACCTTTTGTTGGCTTTAATCAAAGAATTACTTGGCAAGAGGCATGAGCTAAGGCTTGTTATAATGTCTGCAACCCTTGATGCAAACAAATTGTCAGAATACTTCTTTGGTTGTAGAACCTTTCATGTGCTAGGGAGAGGCTTTCCTGTAGAGATCAAATATGTTCCTGGTGTATCTGGGGAGTCTTCTGGTTCCTTAACCAGCACTAGTAGTATTGCTCCATATGTTTCTGATGTTGTCAAGATGGCGTTGGAGATCCACCGAACAGAGAAGGAAGGGGCGATTCTTGCATTTTTAACTTCTCAGTTCGAGGTAGAATGGGCGTGTGAATCGTTTCAGTCTCCCTCTGCACTTGCATTGGCTTTACATGGAAAACTTTCCCTTGAGGATCAAGACCGTGTATTCCAAAACTACCAAGGGAAAAGAAAAGTTATTTTTTCCACAAATTTAGCAGAAACATCCTTGACAATACCTGGGGTTAAGTTTGTGGTTGATTCTGGAATGGTTAAGGAAAGCAAGTTTGAATCAAGCTCAGGCATGAATGTTCTTAGGGTTTGTAAGATTAGTCAAAGTTCTGCTAATCAACGTGCAGGGCGTGCTGGTCGTGTTGAACCTGGAAAGTGTTATCGGCTTTACTCAGAATCTGATTATCTGTCGATGGAGTTACACCAAGAACCTGAAATTCTTAAAGTTCACCTTGGTATTGCAATTTTAAGAATCCTTGCTCTGGGCATTAAGAATGTGCTACACTTTGATTTTATTGATGCCCCTAGTGCAAAGGCAGTTGACATGGCCATCAGGAATCTTGTTCAGTTAGGTGCTGCGGTCAGCAGAGGTGATGATGATTATGAATTAACTCCAGAGGGACATAGCTTGGTTAAGTTGGGTATTGAGCCGCGACTTGGGAAGATGATTCTTGAAAGTTTCCGTTATGGTTTGCGTAAAGAGGGAGTTGTTCTTGCTGCTGTTACAGCAAATGCAAGTAGCATATTTTGTAGAGTTGGTACACTTGATGAAAAACACAAATCAGATTGCCTTAAGGTGCGATTTTGCCATCCTGATGGGGATCTCTTTACCTTGCTTACTGTCTATTGGGAATGGGAGCGTGTGCCCCCAGATAATAGAAATAAATGGTGCTGGAACAACAGTGTTAATGCCAAGGCTATGCGCAGATGCAGGGATGCAGTTTTAGAGTTGGAGAACTGTTTGAAAAACGAACTTCATATTATTATTCCATCTCATTGGGTTTGGTCGCCTAATGATGTCACAGGACACCATGTATGCATGAAAAAGATTATGCTGTCTTCTCTGGCAGATAATGTAGCGATGTATTCGGGGTATGATCGTCTGGGTTATGTGGTGGTCTCCAGCGGGGAATACTTTCAACTTCATCCTTCATGTTCATTGCAAGTATACAGCCAGAAGCCAGATTGGGTTGTCTTTACTGAACTTCTATCTATATCATGTCAATATATGGTGTGTGTTACTGCTGTTGACTTTGATAGTTTGTCTGCCTGTAGTTCTCCTCTATTCAACCTCTCAAGTGTACTAAGTGGAAAGTTGCAGTTGAATGTGATTAAAGGATTTGGTAGCACTCTCTTAAGGAAGTTCTGTGGAAAGGGCAACAATAACTTGCTCTCTCTTCTTTCTCGCACACGAGCGGATCTCATGGACAACCGGATAGGTATTGAAATCGATGTGGAAAATAATGAGGTTCTGTTATATGCATCTTCACAAGACATGGAAAAGGTGTATGGCACTGTTACTGATGCATTGGAATGTGAAGTAAAATGGTTGAGTAACGAATGCTTGGAGAAGGGTCTGTATCATGGGGGTCGAGCTGGTGTTTCTCCGTCCGTAGCACTATTTGGAGCTGGTGCAGAAATCAAGCATCTGGAATTGGAAGATAGGTGTCTTAGTGTGGATGTTTCTGTTTCAAGTGGAAGTGGTCTAGATGATAAGGAAATTTTGACTTTCTTTGAAAAATCCGTATCTGGGGTGTGTGGCTTTAACAGATTTTTGGGTGGCAAACAAGTTGGAGACCTTTTTGAGAGGTGGGGCAGGGTGACGTTTCTTTGTCCTGATGCTGCTAAGAAAGCTTTAGATTTTAATGGATCTGAGTTGTCTGGTTGTTCACTTAAGTTGTCTCCTTCTAGATCATCACTCGGTGTAGGACATAAATTATCAACTTTTGCTGCTTTAAAGGCCAGAATCACTTGGCCACGAAGGTATAGCAAAGGGTTTGCAGTTGTCAGATGTCGAGTAAATGATGCTGAATTTGTTGCTCAAGATTGTCATAATCTGCTGATTCAAGGCAGGTCTGTTCACTGTGAGGTCAGCACAAGGGATGGAAATTGTGTCATCGTCAAGGGATTGGACAGGGATACTTGTGAACCAGAACTTTTTGAAGCTCTTAGAAGGGCCACGAATAGGGGAATTTTGGATGTATTTTTGGTTAGAGGAGATGCTGTAAATAACCCTCCTCTTGGTGCTTGCGAAGAAGCTATTCTCAAGGAAATTGCTCCTTTCATGCCAAACCAGGCACCCTTGAGCAATTATTGTCACGTTCAAGTCTTCCCCCCTGAGCAAAGGGATAGTTTCATGAGAGCTGCGGTCTATGTTGATGGAAGACTACATTTGGAGGCCGCAAAAGCATTGGATCATATCCAAGGGAAGGTTCTTGCTGGTTGTTTTTCATGGTAGAAAATGCAATGCCATCAAGTGTTCCATAGCTCTGTATCATGTCCTGCTTCTGTTTATGCATTCATTGAGAGGCAGCTACGCTCGTTAATAAAAAACTTCGCAAATCGATCTGGTAATGTCATCCTCAGCAACTTGAATGTATTTATGTTAATACTCTGGTTCCACCTGCTATGCAAATTAAATTTGTTCTATTCATGTTTCATTCATGTACATTATGTCTCTAGTTATGTTATGTATTCTCTTTTCATGCCAGTTGTATGCTGATACATCAGTAATGTATATTTTGGGGCGATGAGTTTTAGAATAACAAGTGTTTGTGATACTATTGGTTCCATTAGCCCTGACAGGAACATCAAAACATATTTGTAATGCCGCCTGAAGTTTCATGGCATATATAGCAACTGTGTGGCTGACGTTTAGATGTATTTGGAAGCTGTTTCGTGTCTTGTACTGCTGTGCTTGGTCTATGCATTCTTTCACCGTCATATTTATAGTTGTTAAAGGAGTGAAGAGGCTCTTCGGTCTGACGTATGCTAGGCTCAAAAAAATAATGCTTACACAAACATTATCAAATTGTCATTATTTTTAGTTGAGGGGAAATCAAAATCTTATTATTTTGTTAGGTTTTGGAGAACTGTCGTTATGTAGACAAAATTATCCATTATGCCATGATAAATACCATTTTATCCTTACTATTACAAAAGGCTCTTAGTCACCAGTTCATGAAGTGTCAAGTCTTACTTCCTTTTTCATTACGATTGTACGTGTGACTTGTTTTTTTGCTTTTAATTATCAGAACATGTCTTATGGAAATGTAGTAGGTTCAGTTTGCTGCTGATATTATTTTACAAAATTCTTTTTTTTTTTTATTGAAAGATATCCTTCGGTTATGTGTCATAAATAAATTCTCTCTTCAACCATGATTTTATATGGAATATTTTTTTTTTCAAATTGTCTTTAGTGATTTGGGGAACTATTCGATTCTGTACTTCTCTAAATTAGATAGTGGCGAAGTATGGGATCTTGAATGGCCCAAATTTTCTTCCTGTTGTGGATTCGCAATCGTTTTTCTTTATGCTAGGATGCAAATTTGTTTTGGTGTAGACCATGAATCTTTGTTCTTTGCTTCTCAGGATTTAATCCATTTTGGCGGTAGAGAACTAATAAGTTTCATTAAGGATGAAGAAAAAAATGGAAGCCAAACATTGATTGTTCTATAAATGACTCAAAACGAGCCTAATTTATGTGTTTTTAATTTTCTCAATTTTAGACTTTGTAATTTTTCAATTTCAGACTATCTTATGAATCGGTTTCAAATTTGGCCGTTTAGTATGCAGAAATTAGTGTATATGACAGTGAATACATTGAAACAAAAGAATGAGACCTGTATATTTCTGTCCATTGCCAATGATGAAAAATATATTTTTGACCAATTTGAGAAAACTTTTTATGTTTTACATACACAGCCAAATGCTCAAAGGTGTTAAGTCTGTATTTATTTCAGATTCTTTTTCCTTTTAGTCTTTAGTTTTTTAATAATAAGTGATCTGACCAAAATTGATTGCATATAGTTTAATAAAATTCAGTTGACTTTGCTCGTCATCTTATGAGATTGGCATAGTTCAGCTTAGCCAGAAAAATTACATATAGAATATGTTTATTGCTCTCTCCTAGCTTATAGAGTTTGATTTATGATATTTTGTTTTTTCTTACTTTGAAATCGTTGAAATTCTTAATGCACTATACCAGAATATCTGACTGAGATATTTCATCAATTAGTTAGATCCCTTTTTTTTTGTCTAACTCTAACTTGTAAAGCCTGCCAAACTTCTAGGATAATAACATAGTATTTGAGTATTATATCTCTTCTAACTATTTTTTATCTTTTTTCCTAGTTTTAGTAAATAAATTAATACAAAAATAATAAGACAAACAAATATAATATTATGGTGTCAATATTAAGAAACAAATAATGGAGTAAAAATAGAAGTACATTAATATATATTGGTCATATTTTACTCTGTAACTTACATTATATATAACTAGACAATACTATCATAATTATTTGATTCATGTTAAATTAGTTAACATTTTTATTGTAGTGAATGTCCTAACAAAAGCTTGGATTTATTTCTTTCCGCTGTTGCAATGTTACTAAACTAATGGAAGCATTATAGAGGCTTAGGATACACTTGGAAATATGAAAGTAATTTATAAATAAATTTATATATCTTTTCAGTAGATTTTTTCAATTACAATTTACAAGGCACTAATCATGTTATTTATTTTAGGCAAGGGAGCTCTTTGATCAAAGTTTTTTGCTTTTCTCAATAAGAGCTTCGGCTCTCTGTTCCCAACCTGTTTATGGTAATACTTTACTCCCATCTCTTCTTTTTATTCAATGTTGTATTTTTTATTTTTTTTTTTTTGTCAGCTGAGTTTTCATAATCTTCGTAGTTTGTATTTTTTATTTTTGTTTGTCAACTGGGTTTCATAATCTTTGTAGTTTGTAATCTGGTGTTTCTGAAATTATAATAATTTAATCAAAACTGAGTTGAATTGTCCCTAGTTATGTAGTTTGTAATCTGTGCTTCATAGTGCTTAAGGTGTTTTTGTCTCACATGGTAATTGATAGATGCATGCATCTCTGACATGCTTATATCATCTCTATGTAGTAATTCTAGAAGCCATTTTTATGTTTCAGTTTTCAAATAATATTATATTTGCTTCATTATAGCCATAGTTTTTCTTCATCATAATTGTTGGAGGGGATCACAGACTTAAGGTTTGGGCTGCAGTCCTTCATTTTTTCGGTTTTCTTCTGCACTTTGTCAAATATATGATTTTCAATTAAGTGAAGTTTTCCTTAGTTGCTCTTTTTCAAGTTCGTATCTCATGTCGTTTAAACCAGATTTTAGAGATTTATCAGAGATATATTCATTTAATTGTAACTCTAAGTGCATAAAAAGGTTGTCTACTTTTAATTAATATGTTAGGAACAATTATATTGGTATTTTTAGATCTTATGCAAATGCTGAAACATTCATATAAGTTCAACTAACTAGAACAGGAAAGAAATAGCAGCTGATGATAATAACTTGGGTTGCAGGAACAATACACCAATGGCGAAGAACTTGGGAAACTAGAATGTGGGCATGACTTCCACACCAACTGCATCAAACAATGGCTGATGTTGAAGAATCTATGCCCCATTTGTAAGACCACTGCCCTGCCTACATAGGTGGCGAGAATAAGTTCAATCCTTTCAAAGATAAATGAATTTGGGCGGATCATATCCACCATAAAAGTACATTATTTGGAACAAATTATACCTATGAATCTGATGGAAAAATGCATAATTTGATCCGAGGTTTGGATGTTAAAAGCATTATGACAAACATGAACATGCTTTGGACTATATATAAGTGACAATGTCATGCTTTTTGAAGGATGTCTTGATGTTATTTCAATTTAATTTAATGATTTCAACTTATTGTGAACTATAATATGTGCCTCTTTTCTTTTTTCACAGTTTGAACTGATTTTATATACTGCAAAATAGCATGAAGAGTTAGTATCAAACTCAAGTTTTCGGACATGAATTTGTAATAACCAAATATTCTTTTGCAAATAAATAGCCTTTTATACACGTAATATATTGTATACTCATCTACATCACGATATCTCCACGTTTTCTATCATTTTTCCCGTCATTCTTTCTTTTTCTGAAAACGTGTTCTGGTATTTTGGAAAGTCCTCTTATCATATTTTTTAAAAAATTGACGTACCTTTGCATTTGACATCTCGTTGAACATTATATTAAGTGATTTAGCGAATGGAAGTGGACGTCGGAATAGAGAGATTAGATTTCAGTGGCAAATATATGATAATGAATCTGCGACTCTAGATTTTACAAATTTGAGATGTTTTTTTGCAAGTTTTCAAGTAGAAATATGTTGTATTATACATGTTAATCAGCATGCGACACAATTATCTTAGGAATGTTAACCAGCGTGTTGTAGCTACCTATGTAAAGCAAGCACCACACAATTTGAAATTTTTATGAAAATGACGTAAAAAAGTGGTGATTTTCAAAGGAGCATAGCTAAGCATTAAATAGAGGGCCCCAAATGTTAGCATCCGAATATGAAAATAGTGTTAACAAAGGCCAAAAAATATTTGCCTTTCTTGTTCATATACGAAGATATATATAATTTTAGTTGGTTAAGATATGGAGCTGTGATCCTAGAGGTTTCCGGTTCGAATCCACATTCGGGTGGGATGGGATGAGATTTTTCTTTATTATTGTAAGCCCGATGAGACAAATTTTATATAAAAAAAAAAGTAAAAGAGAGGTAGAAACTAGACTAAGTAGTGTTTGAAGACATGAGATTATTAGTGCTAAGAGTAGGCATTTGCTAAAGAGAAGTCCAAACAAACGCATGTGAGTCCAATGGGTTTTATTCCATTTACATGTATACCCGCAAGCAAACTTTCAATTTTCATGGTGGGACCTTAATTTGTTTTAGTTTATGTCACAATATATTGCTCTTTACATGTTGTTTAGTTGGCAGAACAAAATAGAATAAAGTGACATATAACATGAAAAAACTTAACATAAAGCTTTTATTGATCTCGAGAAGAAAATACAAGAGAAAGGAATAGCAGAGTTAACTATCTGCTAGCACCTATTCTAGACTTTATAATAACTACGAGGTAGAGGTGAAAGGGTAACTGCCAATGTGTAAGGAGAGAGCAAGACTTGTCCTACGTTGCATTGATTAGTTGTGGCTAACTATGGGAGTTCGATCGGCCTGCATCAGTTCTTCAGCTCGTGTGGCTGCTGCGTTTAACATCCCCGCTCGACCTCAAATTGCATCTTTAATGATGTCCAAGAGATTCATTTAACAGAAAAGGAGTTATGAACTGTAGAGTTTTGGACTTAGTAAACAGGTCAGCAAGCTGTAAATGTGTTGAGATATAAGAAACTGAGATGAATCCTTCAATAATCAAATCC
>CAOJBI011697463.1:0-11164 GCA_948277035.1 Euphorbia corollata
ACAACCGGAAGAAAATCTACTATCCTCATTTAAATGTCTTTTAGGTATCACATTCAATTTCTGGAATGTGACAAATAAAATCTTAGTCAATTAACACTGTTTTAAAGTTAATCATCTCTCTCATCCGCTGCTTAATTAAAAACCCTCCCCATTTACAATTTTATGAACGTCTCTCATCCTTACAAATTTGTATTTGGATTTAATTATTGGAATTTCATGTTACGATGATGATTTGCTTATAGTTTTAGAGGGTACGTTCAAAAGCTCTGACATCAAGAAAGTCATGAGTTGGATATCGCAAAAAGGAAATGCAGTTTTGATGAAAATTATATCAATAAGAAATCCTCTACAGGGTTCTTCTGGTTTTGATTTGGACTAATTTGTGGGTTCCTTCTTAGCTGAGCTAAGTTTTCCCTTCAATGACCATGTATAGATCTGATTCTCATGTTGCCGAGACATCGAAAGAAAGAATTTCGCAAGTGAGATTGTAATAAAAACAAAAATATAACCATGAAAGGATTGTTGATTTAGAAATAGTATTGATCAATACAACAACAACATAAACATAATCCCAATTGCCTATCAAGGCCCCCATACAAGCGGGGTACGTGGGGTTGGGTGTACTGCCCCCTGACCTTTACAAGGGTCCCCATAGCTCCCCCATCTTTTAAAAAAGAACCCGTAACTCCCTCAACTTTAAAAAATGAACAACTTAGCTCATTTCGAAAAACTATACCAATCTCGGCATAGTGAGTGTAACACACTCGCCCCACATGTCATCCATGCAGAAAAAATCCGTCCAACTTTGAAAATTCAAACCAATAAAAGCATGAGATGTGACATTAGGTGTAAAAGACACAAAAAAAAAAATCTTAAATTAATTTCATTGTAACCTTTTTATTTTTCATATTTACGTTTCAACCATTTTTTCCATCATCTTCTTTCTTTTTCTCAAACCCAAATTAAAACAAAATTTTCACCATCAACCATTTGGTTCCTTTCAAGAAGTTGTTATAGAATCTTTTTCCGGAAAACTCATGAATTTTCCCGGAAAATCTTGAATTGTCCCGGAATTTTTTTCGAAAAGCACACTAAATCACCAAAAATCCACGAAATATAAAAACTTTTCTTCTCTAAGTCTTCCGGCGACGCAATGATATTGATTTATTATCTAAATAATAGTTAAAGTCTAATTTATTTGGTAGAAAAAAATTGGCCAATAAAACTTGAAAATTTTGCAGAAATTCAAAGGAAGAAGAAAAAACGGTTAGCACTCTCCAAATTAGTCAACTCTTGCCATGTCAGCTATCAGAGAGTTATTTGGTGCATTTTTCCAAAGATAATGGAGTTACGGGGACCTTGAAAAGGTTAGGGAATGGTAGACGAAATGGTCAAAGGTGGGGGAGTCAATGATGCATTTGGTGTGGTTAATATTATAAAGATAGAAGTGATCATTAATTTTCATTGAATTAGTTAGTTGGGTACTTTATCATGAGTTTAGGTTTTGTTTCATAAAGAATTAAACTTTCATTACACTTTTTTTAACCGATAATCCATTTTAATTAATTTTTATCGGAACTCAACTCAACTTGTCAATCACGTGCCAGCCATCCATGGTAGACCACGCAAAGGGCAAAGAAAAAAAAACTTGGTTTACTTCCTCACCTGATGAGGTCAATACCAGGAAGAAACCTAACCCAAAACCTTCAATTGCCTTTCGTACCCCTTCCAAATAATAGGGAAGAAAAGAAACGTCTCTATCATATAAGTGGTAGTTTAGGCAATTTACTATCAAAATACAAAAGAAATACCTTCAAGACAAGGAATGTATTAATCAAATAATGTAAGTTGACTAGTTCGTACGTAGAGCAACCACTTTTTTAAATGCTGTTTTGTTTGGAAAAAATTAAGCTTGAAAAGGGGTTGCTTAGTATCTCTGCAACAATGACTTGTGCATTATTTGACTCACGTTCAAGTGATAATGATATGACATTATCTTTATTATATTCGAATTAGATTTGAATCCACTGTGTATCAAGGTGTTTTTAACTTTTTACCCATGAAGTCTTGCTTCTCACACAAAGCACTTGGAAACTGTGTGATGAGGGTGTCTGGTAACATATGTATTCAAACCCTTAAAGACCCATCAACGAAAATGGTCACGCTAAGGCCTGAGGAGGAGTTTAGGGGGCATAGCTAACCATGCCCAAGTCCTGGGAATTGCGGGCCATGTAACCTTGTGATTAGATCACATCATCATCATTTCCTTTGCATGATGAACACAAATGAGTTAATCACTATCTCTCTCTTTACATAATTATTTGATCAAGACAATAGTTTTGGAGATTAGATCGGAGTAGTTATGCTGGAAGTCCGCCTACTTCATCTTATCGTTTTTTAACTTTAAGTTATTGATAAATAATTATTCGTCAAGATGTGCTTATTAAAAATGACTTCATTTTGAATTCAAATTCATTAGAACAAAAATAAAAATGCATACAAAATAATAAATAATTATAAAAAAAGTTAAGAATTTGAGAAATGTACACCTAAATATTTTATAAATGTTGAATGGGTCCCTTTGTTTTAAATGAAATTGGCATAATGTCCCTCATTGACAACAACCTTTGTTTAATGCACTTCACCACTTCAACATCTCACAATGTTTATCATTTACTAGTAAACATTAATTCTCTGCTTTAACTTGCTTTATGGTTTTTTAATTCTTATAAGTAGTTGATTTTTTCTATAACACGTAAACTCAAACAATAAACAACTCATAGTACTACACAACCACAGATTTGTGAAGTCTTTAATTTTATATTCTTTGGTTCATAATTAAATTTATTATTCATGTATCACACTAAGTTGATCTTATAAGGAAATAGACATTATATTTGGTTCAAATACGTTTATCTATTTTATTTGCGTGTGAACAACATATATACCATTCTTACAGTACTTTGACATGAATGCCAAAGGAGAATTTTGATGAAAAAAAATAGTTTGCCAAACTTTTGAATACATGTCGAATGCTTTTAAAGTAACCCTTAACTCGACCGTTCATTAGAAGTTTCTTGTCATATGTATTTAGACCTGGCAAGGCCCGTTATCTTTGTCAACATCTCTCAATCACGATGAGATAGTTGCTGATTATATAACTAACCCCACAGTGAGTCAAAAAATAGCGAACGCATAGCCAAAACGGTTATATATATCACTTCATGACTCATCACTCTTTATGTAAACTTCGTCGAGCATGATCCAAGGTAACAAGTTATTTCTTTATTTCTCAATATTCCATTTGCTGGTGGGAAATCGCTCATCACTTGGGCACTGAATAGCTTCTCTAACCTTTTTTGTTTTGAGTATAAGTTTATATCGAGTTGGGATGTCAAGATTGAATGTGTAATCAATACATATAAATTTTAAAATATACATATACATATATACACACAAGACAAAAGTCAATAATTAATTTGTGATTATGCATTTCAACGTGGACGACTATAGTACTGCTATTCTGTTCACATAGGAAAATAATAGAAGAGTAGAAAAGAATAAGAAAAATGAAAAGGAAATAAAAGCAAGATAAATTGAATGTCGAGGGAGGCAGAATCAATTATTAAGAGTTGCGTGTAAAAATGCGAGCATCCGGCCTCATAGTAGACTTGTTCTTTCATCTCAACATTGTAATTGACGTCCTCGTTTAATAATACTATCAAATTTATTTCAATATTCATCAATAAACTCGAATAATTGTAGTTAGAGATGTCAATTGATTATGATAGGAATTGACACTTTCATTACAGTCTTCGTTTAAGATGAGAATCTCAATACCGGTCTCGTTTAGTAAAGGATGAATTCTAAACCAGTTCAGCTTTATTTTTTGTTTACAAATATTGAAAATATTTTTGGATAATTTCATCTTCATTTGAACTTATGCGTTACATATATTTCTAACATGTATAATTATTTCATATTGGGTAATTTATATATAGTTATATACTTTTTAACTAAAATAACATGCATGATTTATTTGAAAATATTGTATTGATTTATTAATTTCTACTTTGAAATGTAGTGTGTATCAAATTTCATCATCAACCTAAAATATTTCCATTAATAGATTTCAGTAAGTGCATTAGCCACAAGTACAGGTAGATAATGGATATATTTCGAGTTGAAATTAGAGTAATTACAAGTTTCGCAATATTTATATTTAAATTTTTAATTTTTAATTTTAAGTATTTTTTATTTATTTGTCTATTATCTTAGCCTACTAGTTAAGATTAAACTTCATAACATTTATAAGTCATGGATTTAGGTCACATTCGGAGCAGGTGAGATTTTCTTTTTAATTAATGTAATTGCAGTTGCACAAATTTTTTTACAAAGTCACATATTTACACATAGCAATATGTATTTTAAATAGGAAAAGTTACACAATTGTCCTATTTACATAAAATATTAAAAAAAACAGAAACTTTACAACTATGCACTTTCTTGAAAATAATTTAGGTAGTTATTTTTTTTTCTGTTAGAAATCTATTACAAATATGTTAGAAAATTATTAAAAACACAGTTCAACGCTTTAAATGTTAGGATCATGTTAGAATTCCACTATATAGATAATTAAGAAATCTATAGCTTATTTATTTGTTTTATATGAGATTTCTTGTATACTATTTTATGTCAAATACAATACATTTCAGTTCAAAAATATTGTTAGAATTAGATTACAACTTTATTTGATGGATTCTAACCATTCAATAATCATCGTTATGATTATTGTCTCCGTCGTGATCATCATTGACTTATGGTTCCTCAATCGCCTCTACCACTTCTATTTTGTCACATGCCTCCTTCCCTACACGCATCAACATATGTATAACCACAATTATCGAAAGGCCACTCCTCGTTGTCTGCAAATCGAATTGAAAAGAAAAAGGGAAAATTAATAAAGTAAATAACTAGATTAGAGGAGGAACTGAGCTACTTCTCCTTGACGGCAATGGCGGAAGATCAACGGTGCGAATCAACATGATTGGAGGAGCAGCGAAGTTAGCGAGCAGATCTGAGAAAAAAAGAAGAAGAAGAGGGGCAGGGAGGTGGATGATTCGAGTTTGGAAAGTGATGTCGAGAGATCCAAATATGGCGACCTGCAAGACAACAACGACGTTAGAGGGCTAAGCCGGGTTGGCCGGTGTAACCACTCCGATACCTAAGTCAGTATGAGGCATGGGAAAATAATGTATGTAAGATGAGGGGGTAGAATCAGGTACCTTTTATAGAGGTTGGTGCTCCTTATATAGGGGTTGGATGACTTGGCTATCTGGGTTTGTCCTTTGTGGGCCTTTAGTATGCTAAATGGGCCTTCATAAGGACCGGGTTATACTATACATTGTTATCAAAAAGTAAATCGGATTCCAAGAGGCGAGCCATGGACGAATGGCAAAATAAGAAATCGAACATAGCTATTGAAGAAATTGAACGAGATTGGAGTTGAAGAAAGGGGGTCTGAGGTAGAAGAAAATGGGTCTGTGGTTGTTGTCAAATCTGTAAATAAGTTTGGGGTGAAAAGATAACTTTGTAAATTTGAATATTTGAAATGGGTTGTTACATGGATAAACACTGGACCTAAATATTATAGAAAAAAGTACATGTTTTTATTAAATACCTTTTACTTATCTTTATGGGCTAGAAGGTTTTTGGGGCGTGCTTGAATTGGGCACCCATTTAAAACCCATAATCTCTTTCCTGGATTTTAAAGATATGGCTTCAACCTGCAAGTACTTAAGTGTTTCATCCAAGGCCCTGATTCTTAAGCTCTCTTTTTTTTTTGGCAAACTTATAAATATCCAATGTTGAACTAAATTAACTGAATTAAATGATAAATAAATTGAAAAAACTAAGGCCATAAACCTTGATTTTTTCAAGTGATCCGCGTCCCATTCATCTGGCCTGTTTACAACCTAACGTCCATAAGTCAGGATTGGACAAACATATATTAATATAAGCGGGGTTCAACGTATGTATGCTATTTATGTAAGATGGGTTGGGGCTGAATAGAGCAATATTTGCATTTGCCCGAACCTAGGTCAACAGGCCCACCAAACATGCGTACGAGTTAAACTAAAATATATTAAACTTAATCAAACGTTTCTCATTACAAATTTAGGGCCATGCAAAATTAAACTAAACTAAATTATTATTTTTTTGTCTCATAAGCACATGAAATAAATGTTTAAATACCATCCGACTTTAATTTGATCAGTTTGAAAGATTTTGTACAAAGTAAAGTATATAAACATTATTATAAATTCGAGAAACCATAGACTTTACCCTAACTCCTCAAATCTTTAGAGGTCAAGTGCTTGTGTGCCCCCAACAAAAAAAGGTCCCAAATTAAAGGGTAAAATCAACGCTTTATATATCTCCAACTCACTTTCTTTTCAATAATTTTCATTTAAATTATTCATTTCATTCCAACCGCGTTAGGAATTTTACACATAAGCGTAACACGAGTAACTTATAATAATAAATTATACAAAAAAAACGAAATCTATAAATGAAATTAGATGAAGTTAATGTGGTATTTGTTAAATTAAAATATTCTTTTTTTGGTTAGAACTAAATTAAAGATAAGTAAGGAAATTATGGAATTTGATTTTTCCAAAAGTTGCGTGTTGCATATTTGAATAAACGGGAAATTCTTTAAAAAAATAATTAAAAGTGGTAGGTTCGGCTTATTGCCATTCTCAATCTCTTTCGCAGGATCGGATCTACCTCTGAAATCCGATCGCCATTAACAGAGGTGCTATTTATTTGTTCGATTTTTTTTTTCTATTAATAGTTTCATGCTGTGATAATCTTCAATCTTTCTCGATTGCAAAATCTGGGTTTTGGGCTCTTCTTCTTGTATCTGTTATTAGGTTTTTGATATTCGAATTTATTGCCTGGATTTTGGTTTTGGATTGTTTTTGGTTATTATATTTGTGGTTCTTATATGTTGTTCGTTGTTGCAGTACTTGAGTTCAAGATTAGAAGTAATATGTTGGGAATTATTAGGCAAAAGGTAGTGCTGGAGGCTGCTCATCTTTTGTCATTTCTTTGTGTTCTATTAAATTTCTGGCTGGTTCAGTTTTTGTTTTAATGTGAACTTTTATTCTGTAGGCTTTTGGTCAGTCTCTTCAAAGGTTTCGGCCTATGGCTTCAGAATGGAGGAGCTATTCTGCCGCCTCTAAAGAGGTGTTGTATGAACTTGATTATGTTGCTTTGTTTGGATTCTTTTGCTGTTCATGTTTTCTATGGTCTTGGGCATTGTTTATTTCCTGTTTGGTTTCAAGCGTTTGTCATTGTACTGGAAATACTGAGATTCTGTGGGGCGTGGGAATCATAACTATATGCAGATGACAGTTAGAGAAGCACTTAACTCTGCTCTTGATGAGGAAATGTCTGCTGATCCTAAAGTGTTTTTGATGGGAGAAGAGGTGAAATAACATGAGTGACAATTTTTTCTTTATTTATTTCTTGGTAGTCTCTATTACTTGTGTACTTTTATCTGTGTGGGTTGCAGGTTGGGGAATATCAGGGTGCATACAAGGTAAGACTTTTTTGTGTAGTTTTCTTAGGAAAGAATTTTCCCTGTCTAAAGGCCATTTTATTTATTATGTGCATGTGTCTGACCATTATATTTCCACATGGTGTTTTTTTTAGATAACTAAAGGGCTTTTGGATAAGTATGGTCCTGACAGGGTTCTTGATACCCCCATTACAGAGGTATCTTTTCTATTATTAAATCCTATAAGATGTGATGTGATGTCAGCTCCTACCAAATTAAGTCTTTTAATTTATGTGTTCTTGCTACGCTCCATGTGCTACTAGGAATTAGGGAATGCTCTAATTAATTATTTGCCTAAAAGTATATTTTAATAACAATAATTTAAGTGATGGTGGTGAATGGGACAAGCATTATTATTAGTATAATATTTAATTTTATAACAGTGGTAGCATATGTAAATCTAACAACATATTATATAATAGGTTTGCCCATTGGATGTGTTCTTGGTTTTAAAACCAGTTTAGGAGTTGCAACGTGCTTATGTTGTTCATTGACAATGATATAGGTACCTCAATTTCTTTTGGACCATATGTGGGGACGAGGTGCGGCATGCAAAATAGTCTGCACACAACCTCGCTGAATGTCTGCAACATCAGGTTTGCAATGTTTTTTAAGCATAGGTTTTCAATTTCATATGTAGTTTTGACGTTTTGTTATGAATGACAATGTATTTTATTTATTTGGATTGGCATCGTAGCTGTCCTTACACTTTTTAATGATTTTTCTCCATAGTTGCTGATAGAATATTGTATGGAATGATGGGTCACATATTGTAAGTTTCTTCCCATCTCAGTTTTCATTATATCTTCTCTTTTGGTGCCTCTGGTAACTTTAGTGTATAAGTGATTTTTGAGTTTCTCTTTGATCTAAAAATTGAGAGTTTATTTGTACGAGGTTTATGAAACTCTTTTTCACTCGTAATTTGTTCATATGGATGTTTTTCTTACTCAAATTGGTTGTCTTTGTGATTTTCCAGATCCTTACATGCCCTGTTTTATGATTTGAATGTAAATGTATGATAATTAAGGCTAATAAACTTGTAAAATCTTCATGAATGTCATGAGATAGTGTTTTGAATGAAAATTTATTAACACAATATCAACAAGTTTCATTTTCTGTTTGGTATTATTTGTGGCTGCTAAAAGTATGCACTTAGATTGGCGTCTTAGGAGCTTAATATTAAACTGAGTATGAACTTTAGATTGTGGCTGCAATAAAACTGAAATGAGCTTGATGATGCAATTAAACTCTTTGTTTCTTACCTTTTTTCAATTAATCTTGTATTTTAGATTACATCTTGTTAGCTCTTATCTAAAGGAACATAGTAATATTGAACTTTGTATTTATTTTAAGCTAATATATTTTCAAGGTAGCTCCCTTCATTCCAAATAATATATTGATTTATTAGAATTGTTTTTTTTAATACAACAATTAGCAAGGGATTCTGCAAGTGAAATCAGTTGCAGATTTGCAAGAAGCAAATTGCAACGGATTCGTAGTTGCAAAAGTAAACTGAAGCTGTTAAATCTAACAGCGACACTGCAACGGAATCTGCAACGAAAATTATTTTCCGTTGCAGATTTGCAACGGTTTGTAAACCGTTGCAAAGTAATCTGCAAGAAGGTATATTGTAACGGAATCAGTTCCGTTGCAAAACAGCTTCTGCAACGAAATTTCCGTTGCAGATTCCGTTGCAGATCACTAATTTTCTTGTAGTGGAGGTCACAGGTTCGAGTTCACATTCGGGTGGGGTGGGGATAAGGTTTTTCTTTATTATTGTAAGCCCAAATGAGGCAAATTTAAAAAAAAATATCCTGTTTTCAAAAAAAAAATTCTCCCAAGTAAGTTTATAAACAATATTTCCTTTCTCATGAACCACTGAGTCAAAATTAATAGAAAGAACAACACACTACTACATAACTGCACAATTGTAACATCAGTTTAGCGTTACATTTGGTATGTTAACTGTTACAATAGGTCACTTTAATGTTACATTAGCAAAATCACAAGCGTTACATATACTGCCATTGCGTTAGGTCTATTGTAACGGTTATTTGGCTCTGATGCAATGGTTAACTATTGTAACGGTGACTGTTAAAATAGCTCCAGCTATTGTAACGGTGACCGTTACAATAGCTCCAGCTATTGTAACGGTCACAGCTATTGTAACGGTTACTTATACAACCGTTGCAATAGAATGACCTATTGTAACGGTTCTTTGAACAACCGTTGCAATAAGTCTCTCTATTGTAACGGTGAATATTTGGATTGAAGGGAGCTTCCCTAGCTTATAAAATAGTCTGATTCATAATAAACCATTAATATATCACTAGATTGTTAATTCAATTGACCAAATAAAATAGAAACAAATAAAAACTCAATAGCCTAAAGTTGAAATTGAGATATTATTCAACCACGTGTGCTTCATGTAAACCTACCCAGTCAACTGAATGAAAAGACTTCAATTCTATGAATGTGAGCATTGGAAATACCAAACTCAACCAAAGAACTCCAGATTTAGAGCTTGATACGAAAAAAAAACCATCAAAATTAGAGGAAAAGGAAGAAAATTGAGGGAGACAATTTGATTTGCACACTCCGTTGTTGAGGTAACATAAGCACATACCAGATCCGTGAATATCTGATTTGCACACTCCGTTGTTGAGGTAAGGAAGAAAATTGAGGGAGACAATTTGGCCGACGGTAAGAAAACCAATTCTTCACACAAACTACACTTGACGCAGAGGGTGTGGGTCTTGTTCCTTCTCTTCCCAAAACTTCCAGTACCTTTACCCTTAAATATTCAGGAGCAGCGGCATTGGAAAGATTACCGGCTTCAGGAGGCGAAGCTGGGAGACGAGTAACCAAGGATCGGAGGCACAACGAGAGGTTTGAAATTGGAAGGTGAGAAAGGAGAGATGGAACTGAAGTTTGAGAGCCAAAGAGAGAATTATTTGGGTATAGATTTTTTTAATTATTCAAGTTTTTCCTCAAAATTTAGGCGCTTGAACTTCCCGCTCAAACTTGTCAACAAGGACCGTTACAATACCCCCTTATAAAACCAATCGTTACAATAGAACAGATATAATAGCCATTGCATTAGATTCAACTGTTACGATAGCTTATTATTTTGTTGCAATATTGACCACCGTTGCATTTGGGTATTACATTAGCTTTTACTGTTGCATTTAGCATTGCAATAGATACTACCGTTACAATTAGTTGTTGCATTAGCCATAACCGTTGCATTTGAGTGTTACGTTAGCCATAACCGTTACATTTGAGTGTTACGTTAGCTTCATTATGTAGTAGTGACATTTTGATAACCTACCACATTGTTAAGCAAAAAACTATCAATAAGGTGATGGCTATTCAAGTGCTAGCAAGTTTGAAACAGTACGTGAGTGGGCCCACTCTAGATTAATTTTTTTTAACATAATGTTGCACAACCAACATGAAATAAGCTCTTTTTTTTATTATTATTAAAACTGGTAGCATGTAATACATATTGACTGATACATGAGTAAAAAATTACATACA
>CAOJBI011698489.1:0-21447 GCA_948277035.1 Euphorbia corollata
TCTCTAGTGGACCTCCTTAAAGGCACAGACTCTTGAGGTTGTTGAGTTTGATCCTCATTAGGAAGTTCTTCAATATTGTCTTGTATTGGAACCTGAATTGTTTCTGGAGTAGTGACAATGGTGAAATCTTGAATACTCTCAGGAACAATGATAGGAATCGAAATGGATTGCTCCTCTTGACTCGATCCTTCCTCAAAAAAATATTTCTAACCTTATCTTCCCCCCCAAACTCAATATCCTCAAAGAATGTTGCAGTTCCCATTGTTAGCACGGTCCGCTTGGACCCGATGAGGAAATTTACCTACTTCGAAATCTGGATTCGACGTGAGCCAAACGGAGCCGATTTTTCGTATTTTCACTTCAAAAATCAAAATTTCAAAAATCCACATTCCAGGGAAAGTCCGGTTTACCGATTTGGGCCAAAACCGGAAAAAGTCAAACTTTTTGTCAACGTAGGTAAATAGCCCCTCGGCTATTTACCTATTTTAGGGCCCTAGACCCTAGCTTCCTGGATTTCCGAGGATTTCTGTCAGATAGGAAAATAGCCCCGTGGCTATTTACCTAGGTAAATGGCCCAGGGCTATTTTCCACACTACTATAAATAGAAATCAACTCCCCACCTCATAAAAAATGTTCGGATTTTCGGTTTTCCCCAAAGCAAAACCCATCCGTTCGTGCCTTAATTTAAACACGTTGAAACTCTGCCAAACTCAAAACTGTCATAAAAAATCTCTCGAGCTTCGATTTAAGTCAAGTTTCCCACAGAAATTCTCGACTTAAACTTGATAAAACTCATTTCAAATCAGTTTTACTCTTGATTATAGCCATAACTCGAGTCAAAACGCCGCCAAATCAATTCCATCAAATTATTTTCTACTTTTTGTCAAAGTTTTCATCAAAACAATGACAAATTCGATCCCGCACCGGCTCTCACGTCATCCTGGAACAGCAAAAAGGTAACTGAGGGTATTGGCTCTAAGCCGTAAATCTTTTATTTTCATTTTCATTACGATTATCGATACATGCTTGAGTAAAGAGCCACTGAAGCTGCTTTACTAATTTATTTTTCAATAAAATGCATTAATATGTGCGAATGAGCTTGCAGGTGAAGACCGGCTTCCCGAAATAAGGAGAAACTCTACCCGGTTTGCTATGGGAAATCCCAAGTAGCGCCATTACTCTGCCGAAATTACGGCTCTATTTTATTATTTTATTAAACCGTCGTAATGCCGAAATTATCATTCAAGTCATAATTCTTGATTTTTGGATAAATTAGTAACTATTATATCCTAACTCAGAATCTCAATTTTCAAGGTATAAAAATCCTGTCGCAGATCAGTATACCACAATTCTCGATGGAGCTGAACCGGGTGGCGACTATTTTTCCGTAAAATAGGATTTTAACCTTATTTTACTATTTTTATCTTTACTTTAAGAAAATCAAATTGAAAATGATTTCGTTAAATTTATGTTAGAATCCTTATAATTCTATGTGAAATCCACTTGAATGCATTTTTATTGGTTTTTAAGAATCGTTAAATTTATTTATTCACATTTTAATAGGTTTCTAATAGCTATCAACCAGATTTTATTTTTTTTCCCCTCAAATATTTTGTATTTACATTACATTTGTTAGAGTAATATTAAATGCTTATTAAACTTTTTGAACATGCATGTATTACAAAGTCCTTTTTATTCATATTAACATATATAAAACTTATTCATTAGTATTGTAGTTTTTTACTAGATTTCTAATTGATTGTATATGCTTTTTAGTCAAATATCTTGCACCTTTTCTCAAATCTGTTAGAATCCTGTTAGATTTCTATTATACTCTTGATAAACTCCCTTTCAGAGAAAACACAATCTTATAAAATGAAATTAATTCAAATCACATAATAGCATATTGATAAAGGAAGTCAAAATGGTTCTTAAAGTAAAACAAATTCAGTTTTGCAATCAATTAATCCTAAGAATATAAATCATTCTATGTTTTGATTATTTCTTCATCACTCTCTAAGTTTTTGGCTCGCTTTGTCTTTTCATGCTCACACAAGCTTAGAATGAGTCTCTTCCTCTACAACATCAAAGTCCAATTTCATACTCGATGTAGCTCAATACAAAAATACCATAATCTCTGCAAATATTTTAAGCAAAGAAAACAAACTAAGTTTTGAAAATTATTAATAAATAGAAAGAGATTGAGAGAAAATTTGTTATTAATGAGTGTACGTTATTTTTTTTTTTTGGCCAAGTCTTCTACCACTTCAATTTCAAGTTTGTGTTAGGATTTCTATAAAATCCATGATAAACCACTTTGTTGATAGTTTATCACTCTTTTGAATTACATAATTACATCTTACGTGGTTCTAATAGATATTTAATAGATTGTGACTTCAGGCGAATTGAATTCATCTAATATATATATGTGTATTTTTTGTTGGTGTCCATAGCTATTTGATGGTTTTCTATTAGTTTTCTAACATAATTCTAACAGATTGTAAACATTATGTATCTGTATTTTATTTAATATTTGTTTATAAATCTATCACAGTTGCTACACCTTTTAAACATAATTTAGTTTGACTCCTGTGAGATTTCATTAAGATTCTATGAGAAATCAATTTATTGATAGTTTATAACTCATTGAAAAGATGAATTACATTTTGCTTGGTTTATAAGGCATATCTAACAAATTGTGCATTTCAGACAAACAATTTGCATTTTACTTTAGATGTATTAGCGGCATCATTTGCTCTCTTTCCTCTTTTTTCTTCTTCTTCTTCTTCTTCTTCTTCTTCTTCTTCTTCTTTGTTTCATTATGGCTAATTTTCATAAACAGAGTGATTATAAAAGGAGATTAAAAAAGAAGATATCTAACATATTGTTTTTTACCTTGATATATCACATTTTGATATTTCCTTGCTGCTTCTTCTCCTTGTTGTCATTCTACATAAACATTATGTTGATTTTGGCAAGGAAATTGATATTAGAGTTTGGACCGCGATGAGAATCTGTTTCATAAATGCAAGATTGATTTTCTTCAAGAAATCGCGAACAAATTTTTAGATTACGATAAGAAACAATTTGATAAACGAAGATAAGGAATTTGGAATAAAAACTTGGATAAGAAATGCAGAATTTAGGTTTAGAATAAAACCCGCAATGAGGACTTGCAGAAGACTAAGGTTGAGAATGTAAAATTGTAAATAAGTTTAGGTTTGAAGATTAGTTTGTAAGTTTGATTCTTTAAATGTAAAATGGTAAACATTGAACCTATTCTAATACATTAGATTTTAATTAAACCCAAGCCCGAGCTGCTCGAATATATATAAAAGGTTATTTTTAAAAATGATATCAAGCAATTGCATTTAAGTAAACATAAAAAAAAATCTCCCATATTAAATGTAATTCAAATTTAAGATTTAGATTTAACAAATTTTAACCACTAGATTAAAATAATACATTATTTGAAACTAAATCAAATTAAAACTACACTTAATATCTTCTTTATAATTATTTTGACGTAACCCAATTGATACACCTCTCAAAACGGAGATGAGAAGTCTTGGATTTAAAAATCCATATTAATAAAAGAAATAATATTACAAAATCCTAATCGTAATCCATAAGACAATATTTGATTTCATGTATTCACAAAATTGGATAACAGGACTCCTTCAAATATCAAAAAAAAAAAGAAAAAAAAGGTCAGTGAAATTATAAATTCCAATAACTAGTTTTATAAAAATAAATGCAATACCACATTAAAGATAAAATAGATATTTATACTTTTAATAAATACAACAAACTTTTAAGTATGTCAAAGATCGAATAAAACCACTAATTAATTTTGTTGTCAATCTCAAATATTTATTATCAAAACTGATAAAAAAAATCATACAGAACAATAATTCAGCTAGCCTCTGTCAACAATCAGCAAATGCAAAGAGGACATAAAAGTTTCAAAATAGCCAGTCATTTAATTAAATATGTAGCACGATCTGTGCTTTGCTGAAATTTGAACACTCCCACTACTAGATTGAAAAAAAGAATTGAAGAGAAACAAAATAAATTACCTCCTAAAAAATTTTCCAATCAAAATCTACTTAGACTAGGCCAGACAAAGCAAACTCACAAAGATGTATTTGCCAAGTTGCCATCTCTTTAAGATGATACTAACCTCTTAATCCCAACTTTTTGTTCAGCGGTCAGCTTGCCAGGGAACTTTATGTTAAATTTGATCCTCAAATTCCCTTTTTTGGAAGGATCCTTTGGAATAGGCATCCCTTCTCCTTTAACAACTTCTTCATAGGTGGGACTAATGATATTATTGATCGGGATTGTCAGATTTCGCCCATCCAGGGTTGTAACTTGTGCTGTATATCCAGTTAGAGCTTCCACTAGAGAGATCTTCTGGATAAGTGTAAGATCATTACCATCTCTTTTAAAGACGCTGTGAGGCTTCTCGTCAATGATGAAGACAAGGTCGGATGGTATGATGCCTCGTTGTTCGTTACCCTTTTCGGGAAATGTGATTTTTGTCCCTTTCTTCCAGCCTGGCTTGATCTCAATTGTAAGAATTTCTTCAACTGTAGTTGGTCTCCTGTAGGAGAAAGAGAGCATATGGTTGAGCACAGAGACCAAACAATAATTACAACATGCTTCTTCTAACTATATTCCCTCAACTGTTTTTCCTCGTATACCTTGCTCAAGCTTTTATTTTTTATAAAGTCCCAACAGATGCAAGTTTGAATCAATGATATGATAAAAAGGGAGATATATTTAACGGGAAAAAAGGAAAAACCTAAGCAAGTAGCAGCACAAATTTTTTTGTTCAGATACGGAAGATCCAATAGCAACAGCAGTACAAATATTTGAACACAAATTCTTGCATTGAGAAGATCAATTTTGATAGAAAGAGAAAAAAACTTCGTATACAGTTCATGATAAGTTAGACATCTAAATTCAATGGAGCAGTAGATATTTGCTACTTTAGATTTGATTTAATTTATCGAAATATTTGTAAAATCAGATTATCATTAAAAAATTAAAATACAACTATTGTTATTGTTCATTTCCCAGCAATGCATAGAGTAAAGAACAAGAGCATGCACCCAAGGCAAAGATAGAGATTATTAATGATTATTAACTTTTATTGCTAAATTTTAGAAGAGTTTAACTTGTATTGAATAGATTAAAACTCAAAATAATAACCATCACGGTGGCCCATTGGAGACCATAACTACAACTCATCTAGTGACAATTCAGTTGCAATTCTTCCTAGCATTTGATATCAACATGTAAAATAGATGAGAAAAACATATATGCAAATAGAACACAAAAATACCCTGAATCTTTAAAAAAAGGGCTCCCGATATGCAGAATATGAACATTTTAACAGTTCAATACACCTCAAAGGAGAGGATGAAGTGGTACTAAAGAGGAAACAATCAACAAGTTTAATACAAAAGTATTTTAAAACATCCCGAACTTCCTAATTATCCTAGAAAACCAATAATCCTCTTTCAATTTTACTGCTGTATTCATTCATGCATCTCTTGAAACCATAGAAAGGATGTGAGGCTAAACCCACTGATTTACTATATTTGGTATTGAATAAAATAAATTTCTCTGATACAGATCAAGGCTTTTTGAAAGATTGACAGATCAAAGAATTTTCCTTCCATCGATTCCTTACTAAATGGGAAGCAAAAACGGATAGTTAGCTAACATTCTCTCTCTCACAGAGTTCCACTCAGCAGGTGAGAAAACAATTATAAATCTTCTGATTATTTGCATTATACATACAACAGAGCAGAAGAGACTCTATGGAAGTATTTTGCATTTGGTGTTACAAGGAATAATAAAATTTCTCCAGTCTACTTCTAATCAAACCTAAAACCAAGACACCACAAACATTAACAGAAGTTATAAATAAATATCTAATTAAGTGCAACTTTTTCGTGTACACCGCAATTCTACCTACAATTTTCGGGCAGGGTCAAAGATACCAATGCAGCTGACCTGTTGTCGGAATAAGGTTTCAAACCGCTATCCTTTGAAGTCATTTCCTTCTTAACTTGCATTATTTTTATCCATTTGTATTTTCTTCTAAATCAGTGAGAATCATAAGCATATATCTGTTTTCCATTACAGATTCAAAGACACAAAAGACTGTTCTTGAAACATATAACATAAACCAAAGGGTTCACATCTAAAGATTGGATCCCAGGAAGTAAACCAACAACTACACATTGCACAACAAATTAAAATCCAATTTCAAAAATAAGCGAATAACGAGCTTACCCAGTACTGTAATCAGTAACATCCCTGGAGATTTTCATCTTCTTAGCAGTTCCCTTGTAGAGATCCTCCAAACTACAAGGCAATGTACGCTCAATTGCAGCTCCTTTTCTGGGGATGTTCATGGTAGAACTCTCTCCAGTTGCACTTCTAAAAGAAGAGAAAATATCATCCCCAAACATTCCCCTAGGAAACCCAGAAGTGCTAGGGCGAGTTCCGCCCATATCATTCATCCCTCCAAACGGACTATTAAAACCAAAAATTTCCGAGAATATATCATCGGCGCTCCGCGGATTGAACCGGAAAGTTGTGGAACCTCCGTCGGTTCCGAACCCGCCGGCTCCCGGAGGCGGCACCTGGCCTTTCAAACCCTCCTCTCCATATTGATCATAAATAGCACGCTTTTGCGGATCACTCAAGACCTAAAATCACACACATTTGCGAATCACAATTGCGCCACGAAAAATTGAAATTTTGTTAGGGGTTTTGAAGTGTAAAATGAGAGAGAAAGAGAAGAAGTACATCATAAGCTTCGGAGACTTGCTTGAACTTAGCTTCAGCGTCCTTCTTGTTGTTAGGGTTTTTATCAGGATGCCATTTCATAGCGAGTTTACGATACGCTTTCTTCAATTCATCATCCTTAGCAGACCGGTCGACCTGTAGAATTTTGTAGTAATCAACGCCCATTCCTCGCCACCGCCTTGTTGTATATGTCCACCGTCTGAGAGAAATCTCCGGCTGCAAGACAACTGACGTTGTTATGAATCGGATTTGATTAATTTGTTTTAATTTCTTTTATTCGGGCGGGTTGGATTCAAGTTCTTGTGTTTTTACTCTTTACCGATTTCCTTCAACAATAAATAAATAAATAAATATAGAAAAATATGAGAAATTGCAATTATACTTAAGGGCAAATTAGTCTCCTGATTATTATAAAATACTTTATCAAAAGAAGTTATAACTTAAGAGAGAGATTTATATTCCTTTTGTTTTCTTCTAATTTTTAATTTTGTTTGTGTTTTTTCCAAATTGGATTTTGTTTAACTTTCGTATTTGCTAATTTATATTTCATTTTGTATTTTTTTTTTGACACCATTTATTTATTCAATTAATAAATTTCATATAATTTCAAGAATATAAACCAGCTACTGTCAAAATCCAGTACATTTTTAAAATTTAGATATTTGTTGTCTGGTAAATGAGAACGATCAATAATTTCAAAGATTAGAACGAAAGAGAAAGGTAACGATGATCGGTCATAATTATCATTCCTAACTAATTTTTTTTTCACTTTCTTATTTAAAATTGGTGTAATATTAATTAGAGTTGTATGTAAACTACTCATATTCTTGTTAATGCTTTAAGGTGATACATTTATAAATTTCAATCAATTTCAACCCTCTATCAAATTTTAATGGTTGAAATTGAATTTTAGTTGCATGTGGAGTCAGCGGTGAAATAAAATCTGAACCATTAAAATTGTATAGATGATTAAGATTAACTAAAATTTACAAAATTACCAAAATTGAAATTTAGAGAAATTTGGATGGAAATCTTATCTTAATGAATTAACCCTTACTTCATAGTCTCAAAAATCCGTCAGAATTATTAAGAGGATATTTGGCAAGCGGATCAAACAACAACTTTTAACGTTTACAGATCAAACAACAATTGTAACCAAATACTTACTGCTGCTTTTTAATGCTTTCGAAGATTAAAAAATGATCAGCAACTGCAACAGCATTCCAAACGGCAATACCAAATGGGGCCTAAATCTCAGGCGACATGGAGAGCACTGTGTAAGGATCTTTCTCGTCTAAACTCAATAAAACAAGTGTACAAACATTAAATCATAGATGACAAGGTTACGATTCTAAATTACATATAATAACACTCGAGCAAAATTCTTTACAAGACTATTCAGCTCTATCTATAATGCAAACTAACAATAAGCAATTTCGCGATTCCAATCTATTAAGCAAACACAGACTTGTACGATTTACTAACCTTAGACGACTCCAGCTTTGTTGAGGTAAATATTTTGATTTCAAGTGGTGGTCGACGATTCTTTCGCGACCACCTCCTCCTCAGAGTTGTTGCTGGTATCTGCCGCTATTTGAGACTGACTTGTTTGTGGTTGATTTGACGTCTGTGGCTCGGTGGCTATTCCTAGAACCACCAGAACGGACCTGGGCAGTGAAGCTTTGATGTCAGGTTGGCTAGCATGTGCAACCAACGGAGCCTTCAGTGCTGCCGTTCTGTTCAGTGCGTTTTCTAATTGTGGTGGAGGTAGCTGAAACAGAAATAAATCAATATTTTCAAGGCAAACAGAAGTAGTTTGATAAAACTAGCCAATTATTTTACATTAAACATATTCAAATATCTCCATGAATTAATGGAAGAGATTGTACTACCCGTCGACGGAATACTATATCAGTCTCTTCACTTGTGACATCTTCTATTCGTCTATTTCTTTAGAAAAACACACGTGTATATAAATGCTATACCGCAAAAAATTCAAATTATATCAAACATGGTAGGAATCTGCAGTTTAATTTTTTTCCCATTCTTCAGTACCAACTAACCAAACACAGAAAAGATCTTAAGTAATATTGGAAACAACCGTCATTCCAACTACTACACAGACTCCTAAGACTTCAGACAAATGAAGCACCTGCTCCAAAGCTCAGAAAATATAAGAAACACGGAATGGAAGATAATTTCATAAAGCTATAAATTCTGTGCAGTTCTTGAGGTAACTTCTCCTAACTGTGAGATAAGAGTTATGGTGTTCTACACTGACAGAGATTTTGAAGGGGAATTAGTCCATATAAGCCTATTCTATTAGAGCTATCTGCTCAGGACTGTGGATCCCTTATTACAACTTTCAGGACTCAACAACAACAAAGACTTATTTTAAGAGCTAATATGACAAAAGTCAATATTGCTGGCATTATCCCTTTGGCAGGAATTGGTTATAGTTGAAGATAATATAAATATATACAAAATAACTAACAGAACAGACCCACCTGAAGTAACACACCAAATGACTGAGGCTTTGTCAAAAGTATGCACTTTAAGAATCCTACCCACAACTTTGGATATTTCCATATCTGCAGTAACGAGATTAAATCAGCATAAAACAATGAATCGTGAACTGTAATCAAGTAACTAGATAAGGCATTACCTGCTTTGTGACCAGCCGAGAAAGGATTTCCATAATAAAATCCACCTGCAACAGTTAAACACACATGGACATGGGAAGGAACAATTAATAAAAAGATTTATAAAATATGGATAAATATATATAAAGAAACATAAATAACACACAGTTTTTGAATTTATTTGTACATTGCTGTTTCCTCTAATGATTCTTGATATTTAAATGCGACAACATATGTTATTTTTAAGAAACTCAACAGGAAGGACATAGTACTAAGTAGTTTTTAATTTTGCAATTTCGTCATATTGAAAAATAGTCCCTCCTGATTGAAATTCCTTGCTGAAAATATTAAATTTACGCTATTTCACTTCAATTGCAATTTACATTTTTTGAATTTAAATTTGCATAACTCACCAGTGCTGGAAAAGCACCTATAGCTTGCAACACTGTTCGCATAAATAATAAAGGTAGAGGAATCTGCTCAACCTGCAGAGTATAAGCTTGCTATTAATAAGACGAGTAAGATGTTACAGATACACTGTATAGAAACTTTGACATTCAAGATTAGTACAGACCAACTGATTCAAAACTTTAGCAATCACTTGTTGAGTAAATATTTGCCTTTGCTCAAAACAAGCATTGCATGCATCTGTGATCTGAAAACAAAAGAAAGCACACTTGTCAGTTTCAGACATGTTTCAGAGTTCATTTGTACCACAAAGAGAAGAAAAAAAGGGCAAAGACATGCCTTCTTCAAGGGAATTCCATCCCTTTCAGGATCAATTCCGTGGATGGCTGTTAAAACTTCAGCTGGAGTTAGCACTGGTCCAGAGGGAGGTGATCCCTGCTTCATTACATAACAAATTAACAATAAATTACATCATGCAATTCGCTCATATTGCAATAATTCACAAAATAGGTCACCTATTAATGATGTGGCAAGTATTAGGATTTGTATTACAACACTAATTGATACTTGCTTCAGTAGAACACTCAAAACTGTGAAAATATAGTTGTAGTCCAGGGTCAAAACGTACCTGAAGTATACGCAAAAGTGCAACTTGGAACTTCTCTGGAGGAAGATTAACAAAACTGGGAAACATCAGCAAGACCTGAAAAGTAAATCAGACATGTTAAAAAAAAGGTTAGGGGAGGGCGTAAACGAAAGTAAATTATTGATTCCGTTGTGGAGTGTAAAAAAGGAAAGCAAGTCAGATTACATCTTAAGGTTGCAAATTAAACTAAGTGTCAGATTTAGTAGTCACACGTCAATTCAGATTGTTCTGAGGTCATAATTTTCATAGGCATCACTTTGACTAGATAATCCATATGCATAGGCCAGATTTAACTGTGAAATTCTTGAATCATAAATAAGCACCAGTTTAGACGACATTATTGTAAAATTATAAACTGTATGATGAAATCACATATAACGGGAAACATGTATTATAAACAGGAGAAATTTATCCAAAGCTGAGAAAGAGAAGACCTCATCTCTTGGTAGGAATGGCAATACTGGAATTACAATCTCTATGTCCTGGAATAATTCAAAGTAAATATCAGTTTATACTCTCCTGTTTTACCAGTGGGAAGGCCAGATTTCCATACCTTAATTTTTGAATCATATAACTTTCTAATAGTGAACAATAATTCTTTCGAAGGAGCTGTCCCATCAGTTAGTGTTTGTAAGACCTGATATTTAAAAGGAATAAATGCAGTTAACAACAAGTAATATACAGCAGTTTTAAATATTACTAAGCATGACCAATAACAATACCTGAATCACAAGATTTTCACTTCCAGATGGAGGATCTGAAATTATTTCAAGAAGATCAGATGATGAACCCATAGTACGGATTAATATTGGAATATGGCGATGAACTGCCTGCACAATACCACTAAATAAGAGAATGTATTGGAAAATAACAAGAACCACAAATTTCTCATTGTAAACAATTGACCTAACCTGCTTAATCCCCTTTGAAGAACTCTTATAAACAACAAAAATTTGGCGAAATAGGGAGTGTTTCTGTCAATCAAATTATGTGAGTGAATATCAATCTATCATAGAAATAGCAGAGTCAGAAGAAATAAACATCAATTGATTGGAATACGAGCTCTGAATTTATATATTTTTTTAAAAAAAAAGAAAAAGAAGTGACACCTTTGTACACAAAGCAAAGTATAGTGACATGCATTGTTGGGCCTCAAGGATGGAGAGAGATGATGAGCTTTGAGACGTGCTTGATTGATGAGCATCATTACTAGCTGCACTTGCCAATTGATGATCATTTGGAAGTTTTTCCGAATCAGAATCCTGTGAAGTTCGACTTTAACTGAAGCTGAATACCATCTTAGAGGAAAAGCAATATAGCATACATTTATTCAGAAGGTTTTCCCAGCATACTAAAATAAAGGCTGCCAAACTTGTTAAATTTTTAATGAGAGTAAGAGACCTGACTTGCTTTGTTATATGGCTCACTATAGGCACTCGGCCTTGAGCACCTGTGCCTAAGGCACGCCTTTAACAACTAGGAGAGACCAAAAGTCAACAAAAGTCATACAAATTCCCGTGGAGAAGAAAAGGATTAACAAAAAAAAGATTTATTCAAACCCAGTTCAAAAAATGGAACTATGTGGCAAGAGAAATTCCACTTGAATAAATCAATACCTTGTGAGGTTCAATCGTTGATCCTTTAGCATCCAGACACTCTTCACTTTCAGCACTAACAATAGAGAGCAACTTTTCCAGAGCAAACTCCTCTATTTGTGGAGAAATGGATGAAATAGGATAAAGTTTGTTGGCCACCTGTATCATTTATACCCAGAATGATAAATCAAATTATACATCTGTCCTTAACCTTATTTATTCGTTATCTAGCAATATTCGTTATCTAGCAAGTTGAGTGTCCATACCAGACGAATTGCTTTCATTCGCACTTCCTCCAAGTGATGGACTGCACTCTTTTCAAAGGTAAAAGAAAATAAAGTTACAGGCATAATAAAATGAAAAGTTTCAGCTCAAACTAATAACAATCAATTCAATGACCGACATTACAGCTATTCTCTAATCTAACTTTCAATTCCAATTTCTTTCTACTTTTTTTAATCCACTTTACAGTAAACAGTCCAGCCAATGAATTAAAGTGCAAAGCATTTAAACTTTTAAATGTTTCAAATTTTAACTAGATAAAGTTTCAGCAGGTCAAAGAATACAAATTCAGAGGAGAAAAATTATAGGGCGTCCTTCTTCTTTAGGAGAGGCAGAATTACAAAGAAACAGATCAGACTGATAACAGCGATTGAAACAAAAAACAATTTCAGTACAACACAATCCATAAAAAGTATAAGAAACCTGTAAGGCTATTTTTAGGCAGACTTCTCGAACTGGTGGCCTCTGCAATATAAGGCTCCACACAGTGCTGAGACCTTGAGTAACTCTGTCCCCACTTTGGAGCTCCTTTTCAGCTTTATCAGAACTTCCAGGAGAACATAATGACTCCAATAAATTGATGATTGACTTTGGCAGATAAGGAGCTTCACCAAGCAACCGACTTAAAGATTTGTCTGAAGGAGGAAAAGAATCTCTAAGTGTTTCTGCCTGTAATTGGAGATATTAAATGTATTTAATAGTATAGACCTTGCTAATGAATATAATAAATAATCCAAAGAATAAGAACAAACCACAGCCAGAAGGAACATATCATAAACAGAAGCAGCAGTTGTAGAAGAAAAGAAGTCGTGTTCCTCTTCTACCTCACCAAATAATCTATAGAGGACACACAAGGTCAACTCATGTCCCTGAATATGTCCAGTAAATATTGTTAGAAGCTTAAGATTAAATGAGAGTATAATGAAATTTGACTTGATAAATTCCAATGCAAATATCCAGAGGTGTGGCAAGAGGAATAAAAGTAAAGGCTAATAAGTAAAGAAAAGTTACACTTAAAGGTATCAGATAAAGGAACGTTTCCGAGTTTGTTCTTCCAAAAATTTCAATTAATATAAAAAATTATAAGAAAAAAATTCAAGGAAAAACGTTTAAATATGCTAACCTAATATTTTAAACAAAAAATATGTTATTAATTATTCAGTGAATACTATTTATAATTTAGTAGTTATATTTATATCATAGGTATTATATGTATAGCCTTATATATAAATATATATACAACATACAAATATACATATATGTATATATAATTGTATATTGTAGATAGATTACATAATCAACTTGAAATCACTGAAATTCTGTATAAAACCAGAAAAAAAAAAAAAGCAAACTGAATCGTAAATAATTGGTTGTTTGGTTTTATAGTTTAATTGTAACTGAATTATGTACATCTCAAAATGGCATTGACAAGTGGAAGTAGAAAACATAGAAAATTAAGCAACAAATATAAATAATACAATATTCAATCACCTCATTAGTCACATAATCTGACAATATATGCTTCTGAAGAAGTTTCCACGGCTCTAACTCTGCAGGAAACTACAAGGGGTATAATATGAATCACTTCTAAAAAGTATATTTTACAAGTACGAATTATCACAACTTCACCCAGACCACTAATTCCAGTCAATACCTTTAATAAGCCAACATATACTTACATAAGAACTCCTCCCATAGTATGAAATCATGCAGAATCATTTGTAAATTAAATTCTAGAACTTTTAGACAACAAAAAAAAAGACATAAAGAAAGCCCTAGATGGTTATGACAAAAATCTAATTAGCAAGAGTGGGAAAAGAAAACAAATTCATGAATAGATTCAGAATTTTATAGTTCCATTAAGACACGGTGATTTAGAAGAACAAGGAAACAGCAGAAATATCAGTATGATACTCAGCAGATAAAGTTGATCTTTGCACAAACAATACAAATAAACATGCCAATAGTATGGGATATTAATCCTGCATCAAGCACGCAGAAATATGGTGGTTTACAAATAACAAAATTAAAGAACATCGTAATATAACTAATGTGCACGTGAGGTTAAAAAATGTACATCCCTTGCTAAAGCACAAAGGAAGGAACAAGATTATGAAGAACTACAACTTCCACTAACATTTGTTAACATACAGCTAACAAATAAAAAACTACAGACAACAATTAGGAATGTTATAAACTGTTATGAGGAACAAGAAGGAATAGGCAATACCAAAAAAACATGCAATTTACTGAGATAGGAAAAATAAATCCTCAAAAGATAGATTTATTACCTCGCCTCCTAAATAAGCAAGCAAGGAAAAGCGAACATGTGATCCTCCTGCAACTGCTATTTGCTTATATGCTTCAATGATGCGCTCATAGGCTAAAATCTGTTGTTGATCCTTTTGCTCTTCAGAAAGATCAACAACAGGTGCCGATATCTTCGGCAGGACTAAAGGACAAGGTAAACCCACAGAGGCAACTGTTGAAGAGCTGAGGTTAATGGAATCTGTAACAACTGCTTTTGGACCATGCTCCTCTGACCAATCAGTTGATATTGATGGATGCAGATCCAAAGTTGAACTTCCATCCACGCTAGTAACTTGCTCTTGACTGGCATCTTCTTGGTCAGAAGAAACAAATGAAGAATTACCCATGGTTTCTGACAATTCATTATTACGAGCAAAAGTGTCTAAGCCAGGGATCCCGCCCTCTAGATTCCCAATATCATGGTTATCAGATGGTATATCAATTTCCATCCTAGATGATACCACATCTGATTCAGTTGGTAAATCAGTAGATAATATTTCATTTTCTCCTTGATTTATTCCCGTAGATAGAACATCAGTATCAATTGCAGAAGCACCATGAATATATTCCTGGTCTTGAGGTGTATGCTGCTTCAGTAAATACGAAAAACTCAGTAAACATTATTTAAACCACAAATCCATTGTTTTAAACACGTACAAGAAAAACAGATAAAGAAACCCCAAAAAAGTATGTTCAAATGTTTTATTCTGTAAATTGTTATGGTCCTAGGATCTACTTGAGGGAAGTAAGTAATTTTGTGGTTATTTGTCTAAGGGCTTGCATAGAGAGATCCTTTGATCTTTGGTTAAGTGCTTGTTAAGTGATAACACTTTGATCTTTTGGTAACCCTCCGATCTAATTGAGTCTTGAGGGAAGTAAGTAATTTTGTGGTTATTTGTCTAAGGGCTTGTATAGAGAGAATCCTTTGATCTTTGGTTAAGTGCTTGTTAAGTGATAACACTTCGATCTTTTGGTAACCCTCCACTGATCTCTTTACAGTATACTTTTCTGGAAAATATTTGCTTCCTTTGTCTTTTTCATTTTAAAACATGAAGGAGTACATAACAGCTAGGTGTTGGTTCATGGAATATAATTCCTCAAGCAATGCCTATTTTAATTGCCCTATTTCATTCTTTCCGCTAACCAAACATCAAATGACACATTACTTCATACAGAATGTTAACTGCCTAAAACATAATTGCATAAAATATAAGGGCTGAAAGCTTACCTCTGATTCTTCAGATGATGACTGATGAGCTTTTAGCTGTGAAGCTATTTGCGGGAATGAAGCTGAGAGTGAAAGAACATTCGACAAAAACGAAGATGGATACTTAGCTTGAGTATTACAGCCAACTATAGTCATATTCACTAGCGATTCATCATCTGCTTCAGTTTTGGGATGAATTGCTGGAAGGTGGCGCATGTTAGCCATAACTACTTCAGCTAACAAGTCAGCGGATATACTCGATATCAGAATCTCAAGAGAACCAACAGCCTTTTCGCCTTGAGCAACCAAGGCTCCAAACATTGCAACAAGTTGCTGCACTGGTCCAATATCATCATCCCCTCTGTTAATAGAGGATCCATCTGAGGGAATGTCATCTTGAAATACTCTAACTTTCCCATTTGACTCTTTAATTGACTCCTCTGAAACATTTGACGCTGTTTTAGCATGTTTTCTAGACACATCACTATCTTCAGCCAATTCACTGCTGCTCTTTGCTCCAGATCTTTTCCTTCCCAAGTTATTGGGCACTGCATCAGCTTCTTCATTGGTGATCTTCTCATCCTTTAATCATTTAAGCATCAGATAAAGTCTTCGAAACATGAGCATATTTTGAGTTTTTAACTATTAAACTAAAAAAGTACCATAGCAACTGTTGGCATTTCATCCCCTTCATCATTACTCCCATTACTCTTCAAAATTTGGCGTAAGGCATCCTCAGCCATCCCTTCTGCTTTCATCTCTCTTAGGGCTCCAACTAAACGATCTCGCCACTGGAGAGATAAAAAAAACCATTGTTGAAATTCTAATCATACTTGAGAAGTGCAAACTGTGAGTCATTTCCAATTAGAGCACAAGAAAACAACAATTTTTCAGGGAAATGTAGAAATTTATAAACCATAAGCCGTTTTTTAATTAACCTGAAAAAAAAGATAGAAGCACATCCACAACCCAACATACAGTAAATGTAAAAAAGAAAACAAGAATTGATCAGGAGACGGCATTTCAATCTGGAAGCATATTCATGGTAACAATCTATGCCCACACGAAACTTAACAGTTAGCATAAAGCATAACAGAACATAAGTTTCAGGTTTGGGACCTTGACTGAGATTGTAACTTTAAGAAGTAAAGAAAGTTGAGGAAGAAAAGACTTGGTAGAAGAAAAATAGAAGAAGGGGATGAGAAAACCAGATGTATATTAGGGTAGAGAAGAGAATATTTAGGGAGAATATATTTTGATTGATTCCATTGATAAATTGCTCATTACATCTTAACCTATATATATACTAACAATCTCACAAAGGACAATTAGCACTACTAATTCTATCCACCATAGGGAAAACAACCAATATAATATAATTGTTACTAATAACTGTTATATCATAATTAATGTACTTTACTATTCATGTTTCTGACTTTCTGAAACAATTCTTAACATTCCAAATCCTGGGTACTGCTGGGTTTGGTTCAAAGCTGTGAGACCAGGTTGCCTAAAGGAGAGGAAAAGCACTGTCTGAGGCAACCATTTGGCAAAGCATCCATTGCCGGATCAGCACCGGAGATACCTTTTGAATCAAAGCGGTGCGGGTAGCTAATAAGCTAATATAAAATTTATTACACCATCGAAACTGCTAATTTATCCTTCATACTTTATACTGAAATTCTCTTAATTACCAACTTATAATTTCATCAATACTCTAAACTTCTCCTTTTCAACTTAGGTCTTTCGTGACTTTTTTAAAAATAAGTCTTACTTTTAACTTTTATCTTATTTTTAACTTTTGAGTTAAAAAAAAAGTAAAAAGAAACACTTCAATGTCTAACTTATAAGTTAAAATCTCCTTAGAAGTGAACTTTTAAGAAATAAGTCAAAAATGAGAAGTTTTGAAAAACACCCCCTAATCTCTATGAAAATTGAACTGATAATTTAAATTTACACTTAAAATGAACCAAAATCAAAAACCTAAATGAATGCTTAGAAACAACCTAAGGGAGTATACACGCGAAATGAAGTTAAGACTGATAACATGTTATAATATCAAATCAGTAGTCAAACCATATGAAAGGTCAAGGTTCACATACCGGTGCTGCACCTGGGTGAGTAGACTTCAAGCAGGTAAGAAAGGCATTCCTTAGAGCATGATTTGCTCCCGAAGTATGCATAACTTCAATGGCAGAACCACATGGACCTAAACCAAGTAAAACTGGCAGGATACGTCCATAATATGGGGGCCTTCTCTTTGCAACTGTTGCAAGACTGAAAAAACAAACTGTCATATTTGCTCGCAACAGTGACAAAAATCATAAATTTATCAATCCATTAAAAAAAGAGTAACCAATAGCTACACTAGAGTCCTACCCACCTATTAATGATTACAATTATCACCAAGTTACTGAGAGACTTCACTATTGGAAGCCGAAGCTGATCAAGCAATAAACCCAACTTTTTGCTGGCTTCAATTGACAAGTCTCCAGCATTTAGCACAGGGTGACCCCCACGAAGCCATCCTATATTAAATTCTGTAAGTTCTCCTACACAGAAAAGAATAATGAAGAGGGTGCTATTGGAGTAGTAAGCCAGTAAACACCTAAATGCTAGCGGTTCCATACATACTAGCCTAGCAAAAAGGCAACAATAGAAGGTCAAGGAATGATTACCTTCATGAGTAGGGGGTTCTGGGGAACCATTAGGATCGGGAGTATAAAGAAGGATAACTGCTTCAACAAACTTCAAAGCTAACAACCTTACCCCGTCACTTCCAGGCTTGAGACAGCAAAGCAAAAAACTCGAATTTATTATACTATAGATTAGCATTGTTTAAGTAAGAAATTTCATTCCTTGCTTGAGAATTTCACAATGTGCAATATACCAACACTAACAAATGGGCAATCATGTATGTTCAAACAAAATTACGGATGAGAAAGAACTACCTTGACTGCAAGTTTTCCAAGAACAGACCGAAACAAATTGATGCCGCAAGTGATGGCCTGCCTGGCAACAGCAGGTGCACGATCTTCTAAAACGTCCATTAGAAAGGGAAGAATTTCAGGCACAAATTCCAAATGCCTGAAGCCAATTTCTCCAATTATCCTAAGAAAACATTAAGAATAACAATCAGAGAACAGAGCTTGCTAGTAAAATTAAAGAATGCAGAAGGCAATAAAGAAAACAAAAAAAGAACTTGCATTCACGATATAAAATATAAATATGAAATAGTAAGTTGGGATCAAAGGATAAAAATCTATATGAAGTTTTCAACTCAAATCAAATCTCTATTTGAATGAAGCATCAATTGAACATTCATAACTAAAGCAATCTAAGTACTTAATAAGCTGGAACAGAAATTAAAATTTAAAGTGTATATTCAATTACACAAGAAACAACAGATACTGACTTATAAATGAAAACTTATAGAAAATAATAGGATCTTTTCTCATGTGGTAAAATAGAGAACTTACCCATGATAATGATCCATAATGTTCAATGAAATATATACTCCAGTTGACTTGAGATAGGCAATGAGATATGCACGACCCTGTGGCTTCTTCAAACCAGGGAGGACCAGCTTAGTTCCAGGAATGTATTGCACAGTAAAATTATAAAGAAACCATTAATCTACAACAAGCTCAAATATTTACATAAAGAACAGGGGCAACAAGCATTCAGCCCACAAGTTTGTTCATCAAAATTTTGACCACAACAAATTATCAGCAAAAGAAAATCATAATTCTATAATTATCAGCAAAAGAAAAACATAATTCTATAATTCATACATTAAAGCTTCATTGATTATATGCTCAAATTATTCTCAACCCATAAAACTTGTCCCAAACGCAAAAGAAGTTATATAGCATGAAACCATTCCTGAATTTCTTGGATCTACCATCAATTAAAGATCATAACCCAATTGCACTTCAACCAAAATAATTATAAATCAAATCTATGAACTATAGCAAAGTCAGGAACCAACTGTAGTCCAACAATTCCAATCAAATTTTTTCCATGTCCAATCCAAAATCAAATGGCAAAATGAAAGAATAAACAAAAAAAAATCAGGTAAAAGGGATGATCAAATACCTTCTTAGGGTTGAGCAAGTAATCATACAAGGTGTTTTCTCCCCAAGTAACAGCCATATTCTTATTAGCATATGACTAAAACCTCAACAAAGTATCCAAGATTCATAGAATGGCATATAAGATAACTCATACAGCCCATTTCCAATCACATATGTTTATTTCTACGATGACCCTCAATCGAAAGCATGGAACAAGCAAATTAGCAAAAATTGCCACAGCTAAGATATAGAAAGCACCGAAATTCAAATCCAATAATCGAAATTAAAATTGCACGACTATAAAACAAGCTAAAATACATATAAAGCATAAAACGAAGCAATAGATGCCTTCTTCAAGAAATTCACAAGAAAAAGTTAGGGTTTATAGAGGGAAACATGACTCATAGGGCACCTCCGTATAAGCTAGATTGCAGCCTGCAAGAATGACGAGTCGGCCGCAAAATCAAGATAGAAAGACATAGGAACTCACGGAAAGTATGGCGAAATCAAAAGAACTCAGGCTGGAGCTGCTAGATGGGGCATTGATCAGCTATCCATAAGGCACAGTTTAGGATATTTTCAAGAATGTGATAAAAACAAAACGTTGTCAAGTTGCAACCCAGCCCTGACGACTAAAAGACCAGAACAAGTTCCAAATTCGATCAACAAACTTTCACATATACAACTGAAAGAATAATACCAGATTACAAGCAGAGCATATTTCAAATCAAACTTATGAGCAAATAATTCTTCGCATTTTAACAACACAAGAAAAAAAACCTAAAAGTGTTTCAAGTGCGTCTATCAACACGGATAATCAAATTCAAACTTCAATTCCACAAACTAGTGAAAAGCAAAGACACGGATTCGTGGAGAAGTAATGAATGAGTGAGTTTACCAGGTCAGAAGAAAGAAAAGGGAAGCAGCGATAAGAAGGAGAAAACCGACATGGATTATCAACATAGAGTCGCTAGAGTAGAAGGCTAAGCCAAGCATAACAGCAAGGGATACTCCGAGCATAAAAAATGCCGATTTCAGCGTATTCCACGTAGGACCCTGCAAAATCGAACGAACACCAAAAGCATTGGCAGAAAACATATGAACGGCGATCAAAGTTAGAAGCTAGAAAATCAGCACTAACATTGATACCAGGAGCTAAAGCTCCTATTAACACTGCTTGAGCTGATGAAATATCTGATGGCTTATTGTTCTCAGATAATCGTGAAACTAAATAATCGCTATAAACCCTAAAATTTGACGGATGGAAGAGAAGCTACAAACGCACAAACCTAAATCTCAATTTTGTTTCTAAATAGCCATATATAGAAAGGAAAAACGAAACCAAACCTGTTTCTGCGGTTAGAGTTTGTCGGTGTATAGGCAATGATGACTTCGATTTGCACATTAAAGAGAACATAAAGCTCGCCAACTTATTTGAACAATTTTGTTTCTG
>CAOJBI011701070.1:0-12232 GCA_948277035.1 Euphorbia corollata
TCTGTTAATCCAATGCTGATATTAATAAAAAAATTAAATATGAAAAGGTAATATTGGCCATGGTTTGCAAACTTTCTCTTTCTGATAGTGATCTAATGAATTCATGTTAATTAAGCTTTTGGTTTTTAGAGAATTGAAAAACAATAATTATTTGTCGTTTGCCAATGGGGAAAGGAAAGATGCCAAATTTACCAGCTGGCGTGCTTTGCCAATGCTGCTTTATCCTTAAAGTTACTAGTATTGTCGTTCAGTATATTTGCATCTATTATTGGATCTTATAATTTAGATGTGCAAAGTTTTTTTAGAATTTTTCTACCATATTCTACTTCTACTCCTTGTTCATGGTATATTTGTTTCAATTCCTTTTTGCATTCTTCAGGCGAGCAAGGAATGATAGATGAGGCTCAGAAAGCATTGGAAGAGGCAGAGGCACTCAAGAAGGTTTTGTTTTAAATCTTGTTTTTCCATGATTTGCTGATTGAGTTTTTAGTTAATTTTTTTGTTTGCTTCCTCTCCCTGCCTTTCTTGTCCTCTTTCATTTTCAGATTTGGTTAATTTACAATATCATTTAATGCTTTTTATATTTTCTTTAGCTTCCTGCAAGGCAAGATCCTGCTTTGGATTCGTCCAAGTATATACAGCTGTTGATGTGCGCATTGTAAGTGTTCTTACTTAAGTAGGACAGTAACTCGCTTGCATAAGAGGTGTGTTCGATGTTCTAGGACAGTAACCAGCCATCTCTATACGATCATTGATGACTTGCCTTCACCCCTGACAGGATGAGTTAACTTAAAACTGATATTAACCATCTTTATTTATATACCTAGTCCAAACCTCTACTTTTTTTTGTCTTCCTATGTCATATTTAGGCTTCTTTAATTGATAAGCTATTAATTGCTTTTATTATGGGTTTATTCTAGTGTTGATGAACAAATTAACTCTATCCTTATGTATATATATTTCAATATTTATAGTATTATAGGTATGGAAAATATAAAAATAAGCTAATTTTTTTTTTAAATGTCAAATTGGCCTCGGTTGTTTAGAACACCGAGGCCATTTTAGCGCGTTTAACCTCCGATACCTACTCGCATGGGGCCTCGGTCTTTACAATTGTCGGAGGCCAATAGGTATGGATTGGCCTCGGTCATTTACCCGAGGCTCTCACGCGTGGTACCATTGTCCTCGGTGGCTTTGGCGTCGGTCGATAACCGAGGCCAATACCTGGTTTTTGACCGAGGCCAAAGGCCCCTTTCTCTAGTAGTGATTTTAAACTTTCCATTTACAGAGAATACGTTGTATATAAACTCTTCAAATATGAAAAACGCACGATAAAGTACAAAACAGGAATCTGAAAATCTCTCACCATTCCTCTCTCCTTTGCGAAAATCTCTATATGATATCCTCTGAAGATACACTATTCTTCTAATTTGCTGAAATCTCTTTTACAAAGGTTTTTACGATTTCGTTTTTGTAATCTCAGATACGATTTCAATGTTTTTTTTGCAAACGATTTTGATTTCGATTTCAATTTTTCTTCTGAATCACTGCAGGTAATGGAACGAATTCAAGTATTATTGCATTGCTATCGAACATGGACTGACGATTACAAATACAACGGATACAAAGTTGCAGGAGTTATGATTTCGAGTTGTTCAAGTTTTCTAGAATTCAAAAAAGTTCTTATACAAAGCTTAAGCATAAATGACGAATCAGAAGATTTAAAAATTGAATTCCAAGTTACAGGAAATTAACAGCGATATGTTTCTTCAATTTTTCCTTTCATTCAAATAGCGAAGCACAATGATGAATGACTATCCTCTCTGTGTCACAAAATTCCCATAAATTGCAGCAACTGTTGAAGGTAAATCTCTTAACTGGTAACAAACTAGTAGCATGCTAGTATTAAGCAAAATGTCCATTAAAAAATCTGGTAGCAAACTAGTAAAATACTAGTATTCAGCAGTAAAATCTCTCTTGAAACTAGTAACAAACTGGTAGAATGTAGTATTTCTTTACTAAGGGGGTGTTTCTCAAAACTTATTTTTTTAACTTATTCTTATAAGTGTTTTTTAACTTTTAAGGACTTTCTAAATAAGTAGTTAAGTGTTTCTGAAAAATGAATTTTAAGTAACTTAAAAGCTGTGAAGTGTTTCTGAAAAACTGTCTTATAAGTCACTTATAAGCTCTAGATTCTGTTAACAAGACTAAAAAGGACATAGACAATTTATTATATAAAAATCGATTTTTATTGTGTAACTAAAGAATTTATTCATATACATTAAACAATAAAGTTAATTGATTCAACAACAATAAATTGAAAAAAAAAATATCATAAAATAAAGTACTAATACATTTAATAAAATTTTAGAACAAATATTACATTATAAAACGATATTATTAGCTTATAATAGCTTGACAAATATTTATAAGCTATAATAAAACATTTTATAACAAATTTTTCATCTAATATATGTATATTGAAAACAGATTGGCACAATTGTAACATTTATTTCTTTATGTTTGTTACATTGAAATGGAGATGATTGCAAATAATATGGTTATCATACCAAATATTTAATGTTGAAATTATTAGATAGATTTCCTTATAAAGTATTCCAAAGAATCTAAGCAAAAAAAAACCAACTTAATGTTATTCCCATAATAGGAATAGAAACAATATGTGATGCACATTTTACACAAGTAAGAAAGCATTAAATAAAGCACATTTTCACAAAATTTGTTACAATGTGATAAAATCTCTATATTGCTGCTGATTTGCTAAAATGGTATTGCAGCTTCTTCCATCATCTTCTTCACTCATGTCAGTTTCTCTAATTTCTTGAGAACCTGCAAGCGTCAAAATAGAAGGATCAAATACTATTCATATCTTAACTTTAAAAATTGAAATTTTTCTTCTTTACCTCCATTGCCATTTCCTTCATAGTCACCATATCAAACTTTTCATACCCCAATTTCGAGCATACTTCTGCTTAACAACATTACACAATTAGTGCAAAAGAATTGGGTGATCTCATCTGTGCAAGACAAACTACATTCTGCATCAGTACATCCTCTGCAGGGAGATTGTAGCATCAGCTGTTAGCATATCCTCCTCTCATTTCTTCATATGTGGAAATTAATTGCGTTAGAACCTGATCTCGTCAAATGCGTTATTTTCGAAATAGAAGGCTTGGCATTTAAGAAAAAAGAGATCACAGTTGAGTAAAAAAACACCTTTGAATGAGATTCAGATGTTGTTTCTGGGCATTTAAGAAAAAAGAAATCACTTATACAAGCAATTTCAAGACAATTTAATTAATCTTCTGTGTTATTAAGAAAGCAGTGTGCCTAAATAAATCTATTCTTCAAATAGTATCAGCCTCAAACAAGGATATAAGCATGGAAGTTAAGGAATCACAAAAGACTCATTCAATTTCAAAAAAACAATCATAATTGCACCCCAAATATCCTAAGTATTAGTGCATATGAGAAAGACGTCATTTTTTGAATTAACTATTTTGTACGTTTCTAAAGGCTTGCATATCCACAACCACTGAATTAGATAAAACAATTCTAAATTATCACCTAAATACTTGTTACAATTAGCAAGAAAATCGAAGTTTTCTTTTCAATGTGGCTTCACTAAACTTGTTAATGAAAATTCTAGGACATAACAAACTGCATTGCCTAAATTAAGGGTAATGAACTATCCTCTATAGAAACTCCAATCATACTTAGCTATGAAAGTAGATGGAGAACTCCAAACTTGCTCAATAGCAAGCAACCAAAGTCCCACAAATAAACCTATTGACTAGATAAACAAACAAAATCGCATCTCAGTATCTGACCCAACTCTTGGGAAAGATAAGTAACAATAGATACTGGGTGTGAGATTCAGATTGAAACCAACTAATAACAGTTGCAGGAACTAAAGAATACCAGCAGATTCAAACAACTTCGAGAGAGTAAGATCTTAAGAATCAGCTAGAACAAAGTTCGGTAAATAGAGAGGCAGATCTAAAGGCATTTGATAGATATGTATATACTAGAACTCATAAATCTCACATATAAAACAATTGAACTGAAAAAAAGCACAAATCGAAGAAACAATAGAGAACTCACCTGAGAAGACTCGAAGAAATCAAAGAAGAACTGCGATAGAGGATAGGACTGAAATTGTAATCTTCAGATCCGTCATGAGTGGGAAACTGAAAATGGAGACCAGTTCGTGAGCAGCAGAGTTGTGGAGCCACAGCAGCAACAATGGTGATGGACGAGCAGAGGGGGTGAAAGAACAACCTTATATTTTGATGAGGGTAGTTGTGGGTTTTTATTATTATATGGGGATAAAAGTGCAATTTTGTTGGTCAAAGAAGGAGAAGGAGAAATGAGAGGTTGGGATTTGCTACTTCTCAATTTTAACTTAGAAGATAAATTATAATTTGGAAAAAAGTTTTCAGAAACACTTAACAAAACAACTTTTGATTTAAAATCATCTTTTAAGGAGTTTTGACCAACTTTTAATTTTTGAGAAACACCTTCTAACTGTTTTTGGAAACTAGTAGCAAACTAGTAGCATGCTAGTATTTAGCATATTAAACACCTAGTATTAAGTTGGTAGTAAGCTAGTATTTAGAAAGTATTTAGCATCAAGTAATTAACTGTTTCTAGAAATTGGTAGCGAACTGGTAACATACTAGTATTTAGCATAAAATGTTTCTTAAGCATATGTTATTAAGCTGGTAACAATCTGGTAGCATGCTAGTATTTAACATAAAATGTTTCTTCAACACCTAGTATTAATCTGGTAGCAAGCTATTATCTAGAAAGCAAACTCTCTAACTACATATGACAGAAGACAAAAATAGAATTCAAGTATTAAGTAATAATTGCAAGTATTCAGCATCAAAGTATTTAAATTATTTTCTAGAAACTGGTAGCAAACTGGTAACATACTAGTATTTAGTATAAAATGTTTCTTAAGCATCTGTTATTAAGCTAGTAATAATCTGGTAGCATGCTAGCATAAAATGTTTCTTAAACACCTAGTATTAAGCTGGTACGTACCAAGCTAGTATCTAGAACCAAACTCTCTATTTGCATATGACAACAAAAAATGGTAGAATGCTAGTATTCAATGGTAAACTGATAAACAAAAATCTAGTAGTTAGTAGTATATTTGCATATGATAGTATATTTATTAGCGACTGGTAGCAAAAAAACTAGTCACACACTAGTATGCAACAAAAATAGAAATAAAAAAAACTCTACTGAAACTAGTAGAAGACTTGTAGCATGCTAGTATTCCTTTACTAACTGTTTCTAAAAACTGGTAACAAACTGATGGCATGCAAGTATTTAGCTGGTAGTTTGTATTATATTTGTAGGCTGCTAGTAAGATGCTGGTAAATTTCAACTCGTACAATTATATATGATCATGTTTCTTCCTCGGGTTCAGAAATTGAAGAAGAAATTGATGCAACTATGATGGATGATCAACAATAAGAAATTGACATGGGAACCAAAACTCATTCGTTGAATCTAGCAATCACGCAAAATTTGCAAGACAAACACTCAGTCAACATTGTCTACATTGACAACATTACCGAAATGGCAATGAATGAGATAAATAACCATATTGAGGACGATTCAATCAAAGATGAAGTAGAAGATTTTGAAATTTCAGAAAGGATGATCGATTCTATATAGGTCAATCAAGTTTTTAGTGACAAATCAGTTTTAAAGGATGTCATAAGCTTCTACGCTATTAACAACGACTTCCAATTCAAAGTTTAGAAATCACGCCCGAAACATTACTACTTGAGATGCACTGAACCGGACTGCCCTTGGATGTTTAAAGCGTCACAGCAAAAATACAATGGATCCTTTGTTGTGAGGAAGTATATGGAGAACATAATTGCAACATCGACAAGAGAAAGAGTGGAAAGAGGCAGTAAACAAAGTCCGTTGTTGCTAAATACATTAAAAAAGAATACATGAGTGTGAAGAAGGTTTACTATCCGTTAGACATCATTAATGATGTGAGGAACAGATTAGGAGCATATATCAATTACCAAAAGGCATGGCGTGATAGAGATGAAGCACTAAAACTGATTAGAGGGTCTCATTTTGAATCATCTAGCATGTTGCCTAGCATGATATACTTAATTATAGAAACAAACCCTGGTTCAGTAATCAATGTAATAATGGATGGAGACAAATTCAAATACCTATTCATGACACTCCATGCTTGCATCCAAGGCTAGAAGCATTGTAGGCCTGTTGTTGTAGCAGATGCAACTTTCTTGAAGACCTACTACAATGGAACGCTAATAAGTGTTTGTGCATATGATGCGGTAGGTGATTAAAATCCTTTCTCTGCCATATCATGTTTTCATGTTGGTTTGAATTAAATTTCGAACATCCATGTAGCAGCTACATTTTTCAAAAATATGCACTAGTATAAACTGGTAAGAAACTAGTAAAATACTGGTATTAGGTCATTTTTGCTGCTATTTTGGTCAAACTTTTTTACAGTTGGAATGCTACATGTATATAAATCCAGTCATGTAAAAAATTGAAATGTATTCACTTACTTGGATTAGTTATAAAAAGTCTGTAAATATGCTGCTATGATGCTGGTTCTTAATAAATACCAGATACCTACTAGCTTCCTACCAGATACATAGTTGTTGTATTCTTTAATCTGCACTAGTATAAACTGGTAAGGAACTAGTAAAATACTGGTATTAGGTCATTTTTGCTACTGTTTAGTTTCAAACTTTTTTCAATGAGTATTTTTTACTTACTACAATCGATTTTTACTCTAAAATATTTGTAGAAAAGATAATCCCCCTTGCATTTGCTGTCGTGGATGGAGAAAATACTGATTCATGGGAGTGGTTCTTCTAGCAATTCAGATATGCATTCGGGCATAGACCAGGAATGGTTGTTTCAGATCGTCATCCGAGTATATAAAAAGGCTGTAATATGGTTTTCCCTGATACGATGCATGACATTTGCACATATCACTTGCTCCAAAACCTGAAAACAAAGTACAGAACCAAAACCGATGAAATGTCAAAGTACTTTCGATTTGCATCCTATTCCTACACAGTTCGTCATTTCCACAGGAACAAGGGTCACATGGGGAATATAAATGAAGGCATTCCGAGATATTTGATCGAGGTTGGTGTCAAGAAATGAAGCAGAGCACACTCCGTCTAACAGATATAGCGCGATGACATCAAACAACGCAGAGTCGCTCAATTCGATGACAAAAGCAACGAAGAACCTACCAATTAGATTTGCTTTACAAAAGTTTGTTGCCTGGTTTCTTTTTCCAAATGACCCTTGTCAGGTTCAACCATTGACTGAACATTTGGTAACAGTCAAAATGAATGGTTTTGAAAATGTTGTCGATATTCAACGAAGGATGTGTAAAAGGTTTCAGATTGATGAGATTCCTTGTACCCACGCTCTTGTTTACATAAGGAAAATTGGTTTAAACTCTATTGACAAATCAAAAAATGTCATTTCATATAACAGAGAAAAAGTTGCTACTAAAATGCTATCATGTTACCAGGTAAATACTAGCATGATACCAGCTTGTTACCAGTTTGTATAAATAGTTGGTAAAGAAAATACTAGCATGCTACTAGTTTGTTACCGGTTTCAAGAGAGATTTACTGCTGAATACAAACATGCTACTAGTTTGCTACCACATGTTAAGACACATTTACTAATAAATACTAGCATGCTACTAGTTTGCTACCGGTTGTTAAAAGAATTATTAAATAAAAACTATCATACTATAAGTTTGCTGCTAAATTCTAGCAACTACTACTTAAATACCATCACACTACCAGCTTACTAGTATATAAACAGGTCGGGTGCTATAAAAAACTAGATTGCTACATAATGAACATCTATGTTCCAAGATAAATAAATGGAAAAAATAAATTAAAATATTGGGTTCAAAAACTTACCTCGCTGGCAAGGTAGTGTCCGAGATAGTATAGTTCATACCAAAATGTTCACATCTAGCACTCTGTAATTGAATTCAGTAATAGAGTCGTATTGCTTCGCAAACCATTTATTCAACTTGATGAGCAGTTGTAAATTTTTTTTAAAAACACACTTTTATCAAAATTTTACATTAAAAAAAGATATTAAAAAAGAGGAAAAGGATGAAACTAGTTTGCTACCCGAATGTTTTATTCCCTAAAACTAGCATGCTGCCAGTTGCAGAATCATTCAGAACTAGAAACTAGCATGCTACTAGTTTGCTACCAGTTGCAGAGTCATTCAGTACTAAAAACTAGCATGCTACTAGTTGCAGAGTCATTCAGTAATAAAAACTAGCATACTACCAGTTTGTTACCAGATGAGCATAAACATTTTCTGCTAAAAACTAGCATACTACTAGTTTGCTAACAGATGGGAAGAGACATTTACTGCTAAAAATCAGCATACTACCAGATTGCTACCCAAAAATGCAGACAGTTTAAATATCATAATTTTACATTAAAAAAAACAAGGAAAACATGAAACATAAAATCAGAAACTTACTTGTTCTTTTTAGGAAGCCTGTGATTTAACAAATATTCTCCTAACTATTTCACTTCCTCCTGATCCCTTATCGGCTTTCCAATGAGTGCGTCATCATCCAGGACGTATTCTTGTTTTAACATATCTCCTCTTACCATTTGAACCAAAATTTATTGTCCAAGGGGAACTTATTTTGGAGGAAAGTCATGTTTCTCTTCTTATTTGGGACCTCCAGCTCATTCTCCTCGACCCTTTTCATCTTCCTAGCCACTACTCTCTTCTGCTCCATCTTCCTCTCAACAGATTTCTATAAAATGCATCAAAAAAATGAAACAAAAATGATAGAAGTTAGTTTCTCCTACAATGTTTTTAACAAATTTCACTATGAATTAGAACTGTTTTCCTGTACCCACTTGTTCTGCCAATTTTCTTTTGTTATACTGAAATTCAATTTCATCCAACCTTGCATTACCATTAGTTGATAAAGGAGGCCAATCCTGATAATATTTTTCAAGTTAACAGTGACCAAATCAACAACAGACACAAAAAAGAAAAAAATAAAAAATAAAAAATATATTTAAAAGATAAATGATTTGAAATTTGTACCTTGTCTATTGCAGGGCCCTGAATTCCAATAGCAGCTTCCAATTCATTCTCATATACCTTCCCTAATCCCTGTTGTGCTACTTTATCTACTACAACTGCTTGTTCATCTCCATACTGTGCTACTTTCTCTGCTAGAACTGCTTGTTCCTCGCCCCGAGTGCTTGCAGTCAACTCTTGAGTGCTCGGCGTCAACAATGACCAAATCAACAACAAACACAAAAAAGCAAAAAATAAAAAATAAAAATTATATTTAAAAGATAAATGATTTGAAATTTGTACCTTGTCTATTGCAAGGCCCTGAATTCCAATAGCAGCTTCCAATTCATTCTCATATACCTTCCCTAATCCCTGTGTGCTACTTTATCTGCTACAACTGCTTGTTCATCTCCCTGTGTGCTACTTTCTCTGCTACAACTGCTTGTTCATCTCCCTGCTGTGTTACTTTCTCTGCTACAACTGCTTGTTCCTTGCCCTGAGTGCTTGCAGTCAACTCTTGAGTGCTCGGCGTCAACAATTGGAAAGTAGGTTCATCCATTCTCCTAGCTTTGCGCTTTGTCCATCTTTTATAAAACACAGTCCCTCCTGCAACTTCTCTAATTGGGCAGAGGATTGAAACATTAACTCTACCAATTTCTTCTATAGTTTCCCAGTTAAGTTCGCTCACGCCCTTTGAAAGTTCAACAGAGACAGTCTCTGCAGCTGCTTAATTGTTTTGGGAAGCAGGGTTTGTAGCAGCAGTCTCTGCAGCAGCTTCATTATTTTGGGGAGCAAGAGTTGTACCATTTTCAAAAGAGATTTATTTATGAATACTAGCAAATACTAATTAATATTAGAATGCTACCAGCATTCTACCAGCATCTTACTAGCATCTAACCAGTAAAAAACAAACATGATTAAATCGGTTGTAATAAATATTGCAATGCTACTAATTTGCTACCAGTTTCAAGAGAGATTTATTGTTAAATACTAGCAAATACTACTAGTCTAGTTTCAAGAGATCTATTGCTGAATGCTACCAATTACTACCATTTTTTATGCTATATGTACAGAGAGAGATGCTGCTAAATACTAGCTTGCAGCCATGTGAACCGTGTCGCCAAATTATGAACCGATTCACCGGTTTTATACCAAGTTAGACCTCTAATGAAGTCTGATGTGATGGAGTCGCCACTTAATTAAATTTTTAAAGGTCAATTAAGAAAACCCTAAAAATATAAATCAGAGATGGGTTCAGGGAACATGTCATGATTTATATTTTGGACTAATGTAATGCAGGTGAAAAATGGCTTTTTAGTTATTTGACTTGAGATCCATAATTAATTACAGATCGTCCTACATATCCCTTGATGAATAGGGAAATCAAAGTCAATGTAGTTTGGAAGTGCCTTTCGAAGGCAAAAGAATGCTTTATGCATGAATGAATGCTATTCTAGCCAAGTTGGGTTTATTTTACCAAATTAGTTTATAGACTTTAAGTCTAGATGCTTCTTTTGAAGGCTTATGAATGTTTGAATGCTTCTTTTGAAGGTTTGTGAAAGATCCTAAATTCATTTTAGGGTTTAATTCCAAGTTGATTGGCTTTATGCTAAATGTTGATTAATTGTGATGCTTCCTTTGAATGCTTATGAATGTACCTAAATCCATATTAGGATTTAATTGAAAAAGAATGACTTTATGTCAAAAGTTGAGTGGCTTTATGCCGAAAGATTGATTTATTATTTAATCCCAATTTAGGATTTCCTTACTTGACCAATTTTTGGTAAAAAGAATGTTTCTTTAGGAACAGAGATGAAGTGAATGTAATGAAAAGAATGTTCCTTTAGGAACAGAGACGAAGAGAATGAAAAGGAAGTAGAAAATTATACATTGTCTGTCCTTAGACCGCTTCTCAAATCCAGATTAATTCAATTTAATTTTTAATTAAAGTTGAAATTTAATCGGACAGCAATTTAATATAAAAAATAAATGACTCGAGGGTTGACAGACAGAAAGCTTCGAAAAGATCGAATAAGGACTAGAGAGAGGGAAACCAATTCACCGAATGGTTGGGCGCCCGGAACAATGAGCTGGAGGGCTAAATTTATAGGTGAAACAAGCTGTAAAAGGGAGGGGGGGAACAGATCTACCGGCGCCTGCTCCTAGTCCCACTGGGGCACGCCTTTCGGTCGGGTTTTTTCCGTTTTTTTGGATTTTTCGGAAGTTTCGGACTTCCGAAAAAAATTCCGGGACCACATCCGCGATCCTCGTTCCGTTGCGGTCGTTTAGAGTGGTATATTGGCATACTTCCGGAGACTTTTATCGGAACTGATTTGTGTCATTTGGAGAAAGCGATTTGGGTTTTTGCTTTATGCGTTTCAACTCTACAGATTTTTGTGAAAGATTAGAGTTTTTCGGGTCGAAATGGCCCAACGGTCAATGCTAGAGGCTATTGCCTCTAGCCCCACCCTATCGAGGCCTAATTCGGACGTTTAGGTCTTTAATTTTGCGTTTTAATTATTTTCACTTAATTGCAATTTCTTCGACTGAATTTTCGTGCCGAAAATCGAGTATTCACAAGCCAGCTTAATACTAGATGTTGAAAAGCATTTTACGCAAATACTAGAATGCTATTAGTTTCAAAAGAGGAACAAACTGCTGAATACTAGTTTGCTACCAGATTTGTGTTTCTCTCTACTCATTCTAGATTATACTACTATAAAATAGATTAATACTTGTATTTAAACAGATCAGGTGCTACAAAAAAAAGTTAAAACCTAGATCGCTACTACTAGTTCACTACTAGATTGCAAAGAAAGACCACCATTGATTCTTAATGAGTGGAATTAGCATTGTTATAAAAACAACATATAAAAAATGCTAAACCCAAAAAACCAAACTTGAAACTGTGTTATGTTTCGGTTAACAAAATAACTGCAAAAACTTTACAAATAAGAAAGAGGAAATTACCAAGAATAGGCCTTTTAAACTTTGAATTAAGTTTTTAGGCCCAGCAAAGTTTCATTAAGTTTTTAGGCCCTTTGAAACTTTATTTTCATCCAGTAGGCCTAAATGACGGAACTACCCTCACCATTAA
>CAOJBI011701364.1:0-11342 GCA_948277035.1 Euphorbia corollata
TAGCTAGATCCCGCTACAATTCTAGTCAACCCAATTCCCAATATTAATAAATTACGCTTCCTCACTGATATACGTTTGAGTATGTGATACTCTTAGTATAATTCAACTCTCAAACCAATAAACACAATTATGAACAAGAGAGTAGAAGTAAAATTGAAATAATAAAGATTGAAGCACTTGATGTCTTTGAAGCTTGAAAGATTTAATTTAAACTTTGTGTATGATGATTGCTGTCTATTCTTCAATTTCAGATTGCTTCTTAAATAGACTATGATGAACCAAGTAGCCGTTTGAGGATTATAGCCGTTTCTAGCTGTTGTAAGATTTGTTGAAACCAATCTCCTCAAAACCGTTTGATTTTTGACAAAATGGAAAAGTGATTTGCAGGATTATTTCAAACAATAATTAGCTGCAAAAACTTATCTTTAACTAGCCAACAATCACGTTAGCAAATATGGAAAATAGCCTAAATAAAACAACAAATATATAATATAAAAAGAATACTTAGTCAACAAAGAAGATTAGCTTTAATAAAGAGCTACCTAATATTGAAATAAAAGACAACCAAAAGATTTCAAATTGAATGTGAATAAGGATTTATGAATACAGCAAGGCAATCCATTTGCTAAACCAATGAACAAAAATATTAATAAACAAGTATCCAACTAAGAGATAAAAAAATTAGGATATTAATACATCACAATGCATAAACAATAAGTATAGAGTATAATAACCATAAACATAATATTTGATTTTCTTCATCATCATTATAATAGTTAACAGGCTAGCTGCATGTGATGAGGTGTGCTGACTTGGAAATAGAACAGGGTTTTGCATCTCGACTCTCTCTTTTCATTTACACTTATTTTCTTACATAATTCCTTGCTGATGTGTTTGCATTTTATGGTGGTAAGGAGCTCATCTTACTCTCAGGCATGCCAAGAGTAAGATGAGCTCTTCTATAGTGACCCTGAAATTGTCAAAAAGTAGGATTCACTCTTTAAATTTGTCTAAATTGTCCTATAAAGAGCCTCAACTTGGATAAACTGAACCACACAACCCTCTTTATCCTACATGACACATACAGATCCAAAGTAGACATGCCAGCAATAAAGGGCAAACTAGCATGCACTTCGACCAACTTTTGAGTGAAAACAGAAGCTTTTGTAAGTTGAGAATGGATGAAGAGGTAATTCACGCAATATGGGTTATTAGAGTCCTGGATCGGTGTGCCAATGGTGTATTTCGTGGTAAGTCCAGGTGTCAATTTCGCCAACATGCTTTTCAGAATTTTGTCGATTAAATTGCCTATTCTTGTAAGAAGGTACCAGATAAAGAGAGAAATGCAGGGGAAGTAGCTGCTCAAAGCTTTCCTAATGTAACCAAGGTCATAGTCATTTCTGAACCAAATTACAAAGCATTGTTTTTTGCATATAAAAATCTTGAGATTGGTTCAACTGCATCTGGTACTCGTACAATCATGAGACCGGTTCAACTACATCTGGTTATCATGGTCGAAGTGGTCCAGCAGATTCATCTATACCATTAGAAGGTGGAACAAGACCTCTAAATGTAGTTCCAATTAGAATTATGAATGGTGAAACTCCACGAGAACAAATTATTCCATATGCACCAAAAGCTCAAAATGAACATGGGATTCAACCTTGTGGTTCATGATCAAGTGTTGAATGTTGGAATTAATAGATACTCTAATTGAAGAGCAGCAAATGTACTTGTAATTTAGCTGCCACAGAAGATGAACCTAAGGATTAAAAGACTCTATCCATGGACTTCATCAACTACGTGGATAGCAATTATTTTTATATTTACTAGTTTACATTATGCTATTTATTCATGGATACAGTGTATGATGAAAACTCAACTTTTAGGTTGAAGTAGAAGTCTTTCAATTGGAAGATCTTATTCTAAAAAAAGGACATAGCTGGAAGAGATTTATAAAAAGACACATACAAATGGTTCCTAAAGCAGAAACTACAATTGACTATGCCGAAGAGGTTTGAAGTCTGCCGCTATTTCTTTTGATCATTGTAAACTTCTACTACACTCATCTTTTGGTTTTTGGCCAAATGCATACGGAGCCCCCCTAAGTTGGTCCAAAACACCCTCCGCCACCCTCAAGTTTCAAACTTGACACTTTGCCCCCCAATGTTGGCAAAACTGATACAGTTCCCCCCCCCCCCCCCTCAATGCCACGTGTCAGTTTCTGATTGGTTTGACTTTTCAAAGATTTTGGAATTTTTGAAAAAGTCAAACCAATCAGAAACTGACACGTGACATTGAGGGGGCAAATTGTATCAGTTTTGCCAACGTTGGGGGGCAAAGTATCACAGTTTAAAGTTTGGGATGGCGGAGGGCGCTTCGTGTCAAGTTCAGGGGTCTTCGTATGTAGTTGACCTTGGTTTTATAACAAGTTCTTTTTGCCCCTTAGTACAAGCTTCTACTACACTCGTCAAATAACAACCTAGTATAAAAAACTGAAGGACATTTTATGGGACTACAAGAAAAAATAAAAATAATTTTAGGTAATGTCATAGTGCAATTTTACAAATGACATAATTAAAGTTTTGATTTTTGAAAAAAACGTGATCTTAAGTTTTATTTTTCAAAATACATGAACAATAACGAACAACCAATAATTTGTGGTTTATAGTTATTATACCAGGTATAATGACTATTATATTATTCGATTATGAAATTTGAAAGATCTTTGAATATTTCTCTGATATTATTCATTATATATACAATAGTCGATATAACAGGTACAATGACTATTGTGTTATTCATACATGAAATTTGAAAGTGGATTTTAAATACTTTTTTATTTCTAATTATTTGAACATTCTTCAATATTATTAATATGGTATAACAATCATTATACCAGGTATAATGACATTACATGAAACTAAATTGGAATGTGAAATCTGAAACTGAATCTTAACATTTTCTTTTATCTCCAATGATTTGAATATTCTCATATATTATTCACCATAATGACTATTGTACCAAGTATAATAGTAACTATACCTGGTAAAATAGTCTCTATACCAATTATAATGACTAACATATTACACAAATGCCAAATCCGAAACTGGATTTGAATACTTTATTTATCTCTAGTTTTTTTATTATAATAGGTATAATGTTCATTATATATGGTATAATAATATTATAATAGGTATAATAACTATTATACTAGGTATAATGACTATTATATTATTTAAATGTGAAATCCGAAACTGGAATTGCTAGAAAAAGAAACAATATCAGAATGCTCAAATCGCAATCTGCAAAGCATAAACAAAAACGAAAAACGTCATTTTGTGATTTTGTTAAATTTAACCCTATCACAAAACGACATCATTTTGTGATAGGGTTAATTTTAACCCTATCGCAAAACGATGTCATTGTATGTAAGGAAACTAAAATAGATTAAGGATTAAATCCCTAATTCCATTAGCCTAAAGATACAAACAGTAACGATTAATCCCATGGAGAAATTATCGTCCATCGCGAGTTTGAGACCACTGCTCTCTAGCCTTTCCTCTAAAGCTTGTTTGTTTGCGCCACTGTCTTCACCAGACCACCGATCAATTTTCTTTGTTTATTCTCTTTGTCTTGTAAACTAGGATTTATGGATATCATGCCAAATTAGTATCTAGGGATTATTAGGATTTAAGATTTAGGGATTTATGGATATCATGCCAAATTAGTATTTAGGGATTATTAGAATTTAAGATTTAGGGATTTAGGGATATCATGCCAAATTAGGATTTAGGGATTATTAGGATTTAGGGGTATCTTTGCATATGACGCATTAATAATGGAACTTCCATAACTGAATAGTTGTCAAAAAAAATTCAAGTAAATGGAACTTGCATGTCTTAAGTGATCCCAAATTGTAAAAAGTTTAAATGCCTTGAACTAAAAAGTAATGTCACATGTAACTAGTCTGTTACTCGCGCTGTTGCAAATGTTCGTTATCAATTTATCAAGATAAATCATTAAATTGTATATCAAAGTAATTAAGTAGATACACATTTGCACATTGAAAACTCAACATATTGAGTTAGCTCGACTATTTTTTAACTTTCACTAACCTGGACAGTCTGTTCATTTGTTTTAGATTAGTGTCTAAATGTTGAAGTGTCAATCCATCTATCCATTTCTTTTTGTGCAAGTGGAGAAGCATTTTTTCCTCAAACTCATTACCTGTAATTAATGGTATTGAATAATATAGTGCATGTTCAATCCATGGATCGATGCGTGCACAATATTCATGGATAATGGTTTCAGTTAATCATGTATCCACATTACAAGAAGATAATAACAATATAAGAGGATTTTAGGATTTGTAAACTAGTTTACAAATCCTAAATCCTATCATCATAAGGAAAGATAGCATTGAATTATATCATTTCAACATCAACAGTAGATTGAGGAAATTTTGGGCATATTAGTACTTGATCTTTTGCGTATGATATATACAGCTAGTTACAAATTCTTTATCTACAAAATTGTGCAGATCAACAACTTGATTGGACTAATGATAGATAGATGACAATAATACTGACTAGGTTGATTTATTTGGTTGATTTACTTAATCTCTTAGTCCATATTTACTGTTATTTACTTTTAGATTGTTTCAATTTGGTTGATTTTTAGTAGTCTAGTTGTGATACTAAAATTGAATTAGTGTAATTAGTAGTAGTTTAGTGGTGAAGCTGAAATTGTTTTGTCAGTAAAGAATATAATTATTGATCGGAGATATGGATAAATTTATAAATAAATGGAAAAAATCGCACCTCGAACCACCACCATCAAGTAGTAGTGATGGAATAAATGTTGATATATTTTCAACATTTATATTTTTTCTCAGAAGGAAACCAAATTTTATATTTTATTGTGCCCCTCCTGATTGAATTCCTATCCCCGCCACTGAACCTGCCTTTGAACTGATGTTTTCACAACCGTAATGGGAAGTTACTAATACCCTATAATACAAGTTTAGCAGATAATTCTATCGGTCAATTAACTTCATAAAATAATCATTTACATGTAAAAATACAATAATACATATATTATAAGAAAATATGCTTATTTCATTTTATATATCATTATAATTATGTCTTAGAAATGTATTTTAGATTGATGTACTAATTTTTTTTTGGACATTTTATACTCATTCTTTTTCTATGTAGCTATGTTTTAGTGAATTATAATAGAACCAGTAGTGGAACACAATTTTACTAATAGAATCAGATGGTATGGTATAATATCAATAACATTATTTTTAACTGTAATCATCTGTTCAAGCGATAGAGAAGAACAAGAGGTTAGTTAACAAAACTTCCAACTGACAAAAAGCTCATTGATATCAAGTGGGTGTTCAAGGCAAAGAAATATGCGAATGGAGAAATTGTTCAACACAAGGCTAGGCTTGTTGTGAAAGGATATAGTCAAAAGCTTGGTATTGATTATGATGAAGTGTTTGTACACGTAGCTAGTTGCTAGAATGGAGATAATCAGACTGGTGAATTCAGTTGCTCCTCAAAATTGATGGAAGATACACTAAATGAATGTTAAATCTGCATTTTTGAATGAATATCTGGAGGAAGAAATTTATACCGAGCAACCGCTTGGTTATATTGTTAATGGCCATGAAGAAAAGATGTTGAAGCTAAAGAATGCGTTATATGGACTCAAACAAGCACCAAGAACTTGGAACAACCATATAGACAAATACTTTCAAAAGAATGGATTAGTCAAATGTCCACATGAACATGCATTGTACGTGAAAGTGATAAATAGAGACATGTTGCTTGTTTGCTTGTACATGAATGATCTTATTTTTACTATGAACAATCCTCAAATGTTTGATTATTTCAAGAGGAGATGGCTTGTGAATTCAAAATAACTGATGTTGTCCTAATGTCATGTTATCTCGGTATTAAAGTTAAAAAGAATGGTGATGGCATTTTTATTTCTCAAAGTGATTTCACCAAGGAGATCTTGAAGAAGTTCAAGATGGCTTTCAACACTCTAGTCGAATGCAGTCTTAAGTTGACCAAGGATGAAAGCGGAATCAATGTGAACCCGACAGTATTTCAAAGTCTGATCAGGATTTTCAGATACCTGACCCCGGTATCCTATGTGCAGTTAGACAAATGAGTAGATACATGGAAGAGCCGAAGGAGTCTCATTGGAATGAAATAAAAATATACTCCGTTACGTGAATGGTATAACTAATATTAGATTGCGTTATTCAAAATCAGAAGAATTAAAATTAATTTATTACACTGATAGTGATTGGGCTGGGAGCCTGGGATAAAATTTATCGAAAGAGCATTAGTGGATTTGTCTTTTTTTTCTCAATTATACGACATTTGAAGTTTAAAAAAGCAACCTACTATGACATTGTATCTTGTGAAGCCGAATAAATTGTTGCAACCTCATCTCTGTGCCATGAGACTATTGTTGAATGAACTTCAACATGATATAACTGATATTTTTATCGATAACAATTGACTCTAACAAAAAAATCCAGGCTTCTAGACATGGACAACTTATATTTACCTTTCTCTTCCCTTTAATCCCCATCTTCACCACTTCATATCCCTTCCCTTTATTCCCTCAAAGTAGAACATCATATAAACACCGTGAAGCTTCTATTGAAACACTGAAATAATCCGGCAACAGAAGTCCCAAATTGATCTAACTCATGTATAAAAAACCTTTATCGCTTCTCATCAGAAAATAATTGTGGCTTAAAGCGAACAGAAATTCGGTAGTGGCGGCGTGACCTTGAACGGCTACCATCATCACCATCTGGACTAACATCATCTCGGCAGCCACGAGTGTGAAAGCTTCAACCATTTCTTGGAGGGGTTCAATTGTGATTTTCAGATTTTTATATTTTCTTTCTTTTGTTTTGTCCTGTTTCTAAAATCTGGTTGGGATTTTTTTGGATTTTGGAACTTGAAGCTCTGTTTCTTTCGTTAATTGAATTTACTTTTTTTAGAAGAAATCATAATTGAGCATAAGCTTCTTCAATGTCCTCAGAATGAAAGACCCAAACTAGATTTCAGATACAAAGTAGCTGATTGAATTTCAATTTGGATTCTGAATTTCTAAATTAATTTGTCTGATTTTGTTTGAAGAATGAAATTTGAAAAGGAAAGTGAATAATTGATATAGGGTTAATGATTTAGGAAATATGAAGTTGACTTTCGCTAGGATCTTAGAATTTTAGGCTTTTCAAAGGGAATTTGTTAAAAATGTATGGTTTAGGAATTTTATTTACATGTATACTATCCTTTTACATTTTTTAGATTCATGTCCCTTTTAAATTTTCCAATTACATATTATACATTCTCATATTCTCTCTCATTGATGACATCATCATACGCATCATGTTACTTTTTTAATTTTCTTATCTTATTTTGCAATTATCTCTCAAATCGTTCAGTTTTTTGACATGTCATTTTAGAGGTTTTGTTCGTCTCATTTTTATCTTTGAAACGCTATCCATTGTGATATACTTTTTTCGAATTTTTTTTTCGATTTTTGCATATCAAGTAGCAAACTAGTAGCACAATAGTATTCAGTAGTAATTGTCGTTGCACATATAGTAACATGCTAGTATTTATTAGTAATTATTTTTGCACATCTGGTAGCAAACTAGTAACTGCACATCTGGTTGCATGATAGTATTCAGTAGTAGTTGTTTTTGAACATCTTGTAGCAAACTAGTAGCATGCTAGTATTTAGCAGTAATTGTCTCTACATATCTGGTAGCAACTTGGTAGCATGCTAGTATTTAATAGTTTTTTACCTTTACACATCTAGTAGCATGCTAGTTTTAGTAATATTTTTTTTGCACATCTGGTAACAAACTAGTAGCATGCTAGTATTTTAGCAGTATTTGTCTCTACACATCTGGTAGCAAACTGGTAACATGCTAGTATTTAGCAGTAGTTGCCTATGCACATCTAGTAGCATGCTAGTATTTAATAGTAATTGTTTTTGCCCATATGGTAGCAAACTAGTAGCATGCTAGTATTTAGTAGTAATAGCCGCTGCACATCTAGTAGCATGCTAGTATTTATTAGTAATTGTTTTTGCACATCTGGTAGCAACCTGGTAGCATGCTAGTATTTAGTAGTAGTTGTTTATGCACATCTGGTAGCAACCTGGTAGCATGTTAGTATTTAGTAGTAGTTGTTTATGCATATCCGGTAGCAACCTGGTAGCATGCTAGTATTTATTAATAATTGTTTTTGCACATCTGGTAGCAACCTGGTAGTATGCTAGTATTTAACAGTTTTTGCCTCTGCACATGTAGTAGCATGCTAGTTTTAGTAGTATTTGTTTTTGCACATCTGGTAACGAACTAGTAGCATGCTAGTATTTAACAGTAATAAATTTCCAACGAAATGTAAGCTTTTACTAGGTTCCTACTAGTTTCCTACCAGATATCGAACAGTTGAATTTTTTTTTCAAAAAAGTATATCATAATGGGTGGCTTTTCGAAGATAAAATGAGACGAACAAAAAACTCTAAAGCGGCATATAAAAAAATGAACGGTTTAAGAGATAATGTCAAAATAAGATAAGAAAATATATAAAAATCATGTTGTACGAATGTTATAGTTAATTAGAGAAAGAAATTGAAAAGGAACGTATATTATGTTAAAGCAAAACTCTAAATGGACATTTTAAGTTAACAACTAAAAGTTCAACCTAAATTAATTTTGGATTTTAGTATATTTTTAAAATTTGCTCCTTTTCAAAATACCCCTGTCAGTATTTTTAACGGTGTTAAAGAAAAGAACCCTCTTTTTGTTAACATTTGGAACCTTGGACTATTTTTTTAAAAATAAAATTTCATAAACACCATTTTTCAAAACATCAAAAGCACACGGAATATTTTTTAAGTTAATTGTAAGTTAAATCATGATTCATGACAGAATCAAGCCAAGGCATGCCTTTATTCTTTTTTGGCAAAATGCATTAAAACCCCTTAAATTTGGCAACTTTTGTCGGATGCTATCGTGAACTTTCAAAAGTTTCAATCAATCCCCTAAACTTGGTAAAAATGTATCAGTTTGTCTTTTTAATGCCACTTGTCAACTTTTGATTGGAGAAAGAAAAATAAAAAAAATGACATCTTTGAAAAGTCAAACCAACCAAAATTGACATGTGACGTTGAGGGAGCAAAATAGTGTACTTTTGTCAAATTTAAGGGGTTAATTGGAACTTTCCTAAGTTCAGAATGATATCCGACGAAAATTGTCAAATTTAGAGTGACCTTCAACATTCAGCCTTCTTTATAACAAAATAAAAAAAAATGTCGTGCCTTTATTTTAATTATCTTGTCCAAGCTCGTTTCATTTCATGTAACACTAGACCGTGCACCGATGTACTTGGGCTAGAAGTTTGGACATCATAACTGAGAAAGAGTAATATAAAAGTATGTGCATGTGTGAAATGTTTAGAATTGTAAGAAACAAAACTTACAAATAAGAATAGTCCATCGATCTATCTCCCATTTATCTTCCAAATTTGCCTAAACAGAAATTCGTCACTCATGCATGGCTTTATATCTGGGCATAGTTTTGGACCCCAACTAAAAGAAAAATATATGAAGGAGTTTGAACATTAGAATTGAATGATTGTATGTTGTAAAAGAAACATAATGCACATGGGAAGATCACGTTGTGTTAGTATCTTTATACGGTCCTACAAATTAAGTACACATTCCATACTTATGTTTGGTGATGGCCACATGGGTTGCAGCAAAGGCCATGTTTTGTTTTTGCATAAACTCCTTTCAAAAAAAAAAAAAAAAGACAACAATTGATTTTGGGATTTTTCTATCTTTGTTTTCAAGTCAAAGCTTTTGTAACTGATCTAGAGTTTAAAATCGGTATTTTCGTGAAAAGTTTGTGTTCAAAATAAACTTTCAGCTTTTAATTCCAATCTCTCTATACTAGCTTCCCCGTCCTTTGATTCGGTTGTCTCGAGTTCTCATTCAGAAATTCGATTGTAGTCCTGGACAATACGGAAAAAGGTAATCCTAATGGCAATATTATTTTCTCTCTACTCCATTTTTTATTCATCATTATTTTTAATATCATTATTCCATCTTATCATTCCATATTCCTTTTGATTTTCATATAACCATTCTAATATTTCATTTGAGTTTTACAAGGTTAATAATGAGTTTCTTGTGGAGCCCAACTCGAGATTTAACAAATCTCGAAGATTAATTCACGGATCTGAATATGATTAATTTTATGCGAATTTCTTTTATTTTCTTATTAGATTCTTTGTAATTAGGTAGTTGCAATCCTTTTATTTTGTCCACATTTATTTTTCTGCTTTGGATGTCTATATTTATTTGCTTGATTGTGTAAAAAAAAAACTAAACAAAAATTACTCAAATTCATATCGTCATTGCATTTTGTTAGTTGCTTATATATTGTTTTCTTTGCCCCCTAGATGCTTTATATCATGCGAGATTTAAAGTGTTTTCTCATGTGCTTTATGAAAAGGAAATTTCAAACTTACGATCAAGTTATTTTTTCAATTTCACTGTTTAGTTTCTAGGAAATACATTATTCTTGGCGGAAGTGTCATTTTAGTGAGATTTAGTTTTTAGAAAAACGCAACAAAAGTATTGTCCAAGCATTTTCAACCACCCAATCTCATTAATTTGACATTTTCCTGCTTTCAAAACGTAGAGCATTATTTACCGGAGGAAGTCGTGATTTTGATTTGAATTGGAGATGACAATCAGTTACAGTTTACAAAGTTGCTGGTTTGTTTCTACCAAAATTAGCCACTTCCAATGATTTCAAACGGATTATAATAGAAAACAATATATAAGTAAGGATTTTAAAAAGGCATACAATAAGTATATTTGTTGTATAAGATTGGTATAAGTAATTATGAACTTGGTTATAATTTATTGGCATTGCATCGGAAGGTATTTTGTGGGAAAAGTAAGATCAAGCCTTGTTTAATTATTTTTTTCTTTTAAAAGAAAAATGAAAATTTGCACGAATGCGCTTATATTATTAAATTATAAAGGAGAATCTCCACTCCATCCCGAATGTGATTCCAATCTATGACCTATAGGGCTCGTTTGGTTGGCGGAATGGCTATTCCGCGGAATAGGAGATAAACGAATGAAAAAAGATTAAAATTGGTAGAGCATTTGTATAGAATCCTTAAAACGGATGGAATAGCTATTCCTAGCTATCATACATGTCATGGAATAGCTATTCCTTATTCCTCCTCTTGGTAAGGAATAGCTATTCC
>CAOJBI011701365.1:0-11536 GCA_948277035.1 Euphorbia corollata
AAAAAAAATCTCTTTTCAAACCTGCATCACGTTTAGTCCAAAATATCGTTTTGACATGTTCCCCGAACCCATCTCTGGTTACATTTTAGGGTTTTCTTAATTGACCTCTAAAAATTAAAATTAAGTGGCGACTCCTTCACATTAGGTTTCATTAGAAATCTATCTTGGTCTAAAACCAGTGAGCCTAGTTCCTTCAATTTGGCGACGATGTTCACATTATCTTTCTTTTTTTTCCATGTTATACCAAGTATATTAACTTGTATACCTGGTATAACATCTGTCATACCTGGTATAATACCTTCAATTTTCAGGTTCGGCCATCCCACAATCATTTGGTTTCTGTTCGTAGTAGTGGTAAAACTTATGTTGTTGACATGGAGAAAAAAAGTTGTACTTGTCAAAGGTTTCAGTTAGATCAACTTCCTTGTGCTCATGCTCTTACATATATAAAAAAGTTTAATTTGGACTCCTATCGATATTGTTCTGAATATTACACGAAGGAAAAGTATATGGCGATTTATGAAGGGACTGTTTATCCGATTGCATCAGATAAAATTTGGGATATACCTGAAGATGTGACAAGGCAGATTGTATTGCATCTAGAAGGAAGGATTAAGGCAGGTAGACCAACGAAACAACGATCAAGTCATATTGGGAGAGAAAAATAAAAGGCACACTTTTGTGTAGTGTTTGTAAGAGAACTGGTCATAATAGGAGAACATGTACAGTTGTTAAAAAAACTTAGTTTTGTTTTTATGTTTTTCCATATACTACATTTTAAAAAAAATAGAAACATGTAAAAATTTGAAATAAATACTTTTTGTATCTTTTCTATTTGATTCATAATAATCTTGTAAACATATATAACTTAAAAAAAACATTCATATACTTGGTATAAAAAAATATACCAAGTGTAAATAACATTATACCAAGTATAACTGATGGTATAACAAGTATAACATATATTATATTAAGTATAACATATAATACTTAATATAAACTATACTTGGTATAACATATATTATACCAGGTATAAATAACATTATACCAAGTATAAATGATGGTATACCAAGTATAACTAATGGTACACCAAGAATAACATATATTATATTAAAAGTATAACATATAATTCTTTCTGCATAAAAAGGCATCAGTTGAATATACAAAAAACTCAAAAAAAAAAACCACTGGCAAAGTGTACGAAAAGAAAAAATCCAATAACATTGAAAAAAATGATGTTCAGAATTCAATTAAAAAAAGAATCAAAAAATAAAAAATAGACGATGATCAGATTTGTAACTATACTGCAAATTTAACTCTGTAAAATAAAGTCTTCAATTTCTTCATCCAACTCTTCTTCACTCTCTAGACCATTTTCCCGCTTATGAAGTGCATGCTGGTACAAGCTAAAAGCGAGCCTATTTCTTTGCGCTTGTACATCAAAACACCTTGGAATAGGTCTTCCTTCAATCATGAACTCAATATAGCTCAAAGCAAAAACACCACAGTCATTATGATAGAAAAGAAAAAAAAGAAAACACAAATCATCAAAACTTGAACTTAAAAAATAAATAATTAAGTTCATGCTGTAAATAAAAAAAGATTAAATATGTTTTAAAGTGAAGAAAATGTACTTGGTTACTTGTTGTGGCAAATCTTGAAAAAATTCAAGATCCAAAGGTCTCAAAGGATCTTTGTCCTCCGCATATGGTGGTAAAATCATCAAATCTGCCCTATCTCCAAAAATTTGAAACACATGAAGATAATATAGGGTAACATTAATGTAGCATTTTGCCTTTTTCAGTGTTTCACTTCGCTTATTCTTGCGACCCAATGAATCATAAATGAAAAACTTCCTTTACTTGTTGTCAAACTTTCCAGCAATCTAGTGTTCAATAGTTTTCATTAACAAGTACACAAATTCAACTGAACTCCAAGGTTTAAAGCATCGTATCCCACTCTCATACATCTGATTTGCAATTGTGTCAGAGATTTTGAAAATGCTATCAAGAGATTTACCTCCTTTCAAACTTTTCACAACTATATTCTTGTAAGCTACTGTTTCATCAAATCTTAGGTCAACAGTTGTGAAATTGTCCAAGACCTTGGGGTTGTATTTTCCTTTCTTTCGTAAGTAGTACAAGACAACATCAATGTGCTGAAAAATAAAAACAAAGTTATTTCTTTTTTTTATCAATATGTTATACCTGGTATAACAGTATTTATACCAAGTATAGATATAATTACACCGGGTATATAAACTTGATTTAGAGGTGTCTTACACTGCTGTTAAGAAACTCATCCATCATTTGGAGTTCAAGAAGGAAAGTTTTCTTCCCTACATGGTATATATTAAAGTTCAATGGTGGATAAATTTCTTCATAATTGACATTGTACCACTCTTTCGATTTCCTGCACAGTTTTATTAACGAATAATAAAAAATTCATCATTGACATTGAACCACTTTTTAATACTGGCCAAGTATAAAAAAAATATACATGGTATAACAGAAGTTATACCAGGTATAACAAAAAAATGTTTATTAAGGTAAAACAGATGTCTTCTTTTTCACATGCAATCTCCCCAGCTTAAGATATTTCAAGAAAGGTTCTACAAGAGTTTTGTCCTGAAATGGCTTTCCTATCCCAACCCAGTCATCCAGAGCATACTTTGCTTTCACAATGTTACTTTTCCCCGCACCCTTTGAACTCTTTCTAACTTTTTCTTCTAATCCAAACTGTTTTGTGAATTGGGATAACAATTTGTTAGGTTCCTTAATCTTTCTCTTTCTAGGAACTCTTTTCATTCCCTTGTCTGTTTCTTCAATTACAACAGTAACTTCACTCTGTTCAAAATCAAAACATTCTCAAAAGACATTTTCCAAAAAAAATGAAGGAACAAAAGTTCAGTTTGATGTGCTTTTATTCATTCTTTATCAAAAAAAGAATGAATAAAATACGCACATTATTTAGAAGGTGGTCATTAACTTCCATGTCAAAATAGAAATCCTGAAGTGCATCAAACACATCTGGATCTATAGAGTCTATAAAACTTGTTTCAATCTGTTTTGTTAACAAATTGTATAAAAAAAATAAATTAGTAGATTATAGAATCATTTTTATCTTTAATTCTACTTGGTATAAACAAACTTATACCAAGTATAAGATATTTTAAACCTGATGTAATTAATATAAAATCCAAGTTATATATTAAAAAAATAGTTAGAGTTTTTACCTCAAGATCTGTTTTCTTCATCACTTCAGCAACTGCCAGCTTAGCAATATCTTCAATTGATACATCCTCATTTTTTGCACTTTTGATCTGTACCAAAGTATTAACAGCTTCTTCCTTACCTACTGATACTTCTTCTTTCTCTTCATTTTTTTCATTCTAAAAAAAAGATTTATACAATTTTACAGACACTAATAAATGTTGACAGCCACATCAAGAGAAATTAAGTGTTTGTATACATACCTCTCCATCAGCAAACTTGTCATGTTCTTCATCTTCTTTCTTCATTTCCTCATCTTCATCACTTTTCTTCATTTCCTCAACTTCATCACTCTTCTTCATTTCCTCAACTTCATCACTCTTCTTCCTCTTTTTAACTTCCTCATCGTCTTCACCCCCCAGCTTCCTCTTTTTGGAAAAATCCTCTTTCTCCATGCTTGTCTTTCCATGTGAAAGAAAATCATGTCATACTTCAGTTTTAAAAAAATAAATGCATTATACCTAGTATACATAACATTATACCTAGTATAAAACAAATTAAACCTAGTATAAAAAACTTATACCTGGTATAATTTCTAGTATACCTATATTTTACAACTATTTAAAAAACAAAGACTGAGAAAAACAAAAAATTTGATTATACCATTTTAGTGAACTTGATCAATTTCTTTTCTATTTTCTTCAGCCTTTTGTTTGCTGTTTCCATCTTCCCATCAATTTTCTTAAAACCAGCTTCAATCGTTTTTTCAACTGATGAAATCTGCTTAGACATCTTCTTCAAAGCATCTTGAATCATGCTTTCGACATGTTCTTTGCTTAATAACTGACTGCCTCTTTCCTGTTCTTTATTGTCGTCAAACGAACTTCTCCACTGTGTGTTGTAATCAAAAGAACCCTTCCAGTGTTCACTTTCATCAATTGGTTGAGATTCATCATCTGCTTTAACTGATTCTGATTTCTTCATGAAAGGTTCTTGCGAAGGTAAAGGACCAAACTGTAAATATTCCTTCTCAGTAAGCTCTATATTCTTGAACTTCAACTGAAAAAAAAACGCAAACATTTTACAGTGTAAAAAAAATAGAAATAGTGGTAACTAATAAAAATTGAGTGCATTTTATAACTTACAAACTCAGCATCTTTGTTAAATATATTTGAATCCAAGTATTGCATGCTCATGTCAAAATGAAAAGTCCTCCAGTTATACAGTCTTGGTCTGTAGATTGAAGTTCCTTCTACTATAACATTTGAATCACAAATAATCCCCTTGCAGGCTCCACAAACATCATAGAACCATAACTAAAAAATCAACGGATAACCCTCAAGGTTGTGTGATGATAGCCTCTTCCTTTTCGCACCATTTTCCCTCAACCATTTTACTGTAGTCGAATAGCACATTTCACCCCATTCTATGTTAAAATATTCATTGTTCAGCACACAATGAAAGTATTCTTCTTGTATATGCTTTGTAGCTAGCTCTTAATACCATTATGAAATAAGTGATGAAATAAACAAGTCCCATAGAAATATTCATGTGACTTGATTTTCTTCATCCTTATCACATTTTCAATCTCAGCCTTCTGCATTGCCTTGTTTGACTTCATGAAATACTTCTGAATAAAGGCATCTATTTTCTTTGATGGTCAGAAAAAAGGGGGTTGATCACCTGGAGGCTTCAAACCAGAGATAAGAAGGAAGTGTTCAATACTAAAATGCAAAAGTTTTCCAGCAACCTTAATATATATACACAAATCATCCTCATGCTTCTGCTCCCTCATCATCAGTGAATGCAAAAGCTGTTTAGAAACTTTATGCTTAGGAGCATCGAAGAAATATCCAAAACAGCTACTCTTTATTTCTTTCAAAACAGCTTCAAGCATGTATTCTTCTAAGAAATTCATAAAATCACAGTCTCATGTTACAAAAGCTTTTGCCTTCCAATAATCCCTCTTCCTAAATATTGGTTTAAATTCCTAATAAAATATAAGTAATATTAATAAGTTATTCATTTCTAAAAAAAACACAAAAGTAACTTATATAAACAAATAACACGTCAAAATCTTCAGAATCAGCAGGTACATCTTCATTTCCGTTCAAATCTTCATTAGCAGCTTCATCATCAACAGGTTCTTCATCATCAACAGGTTCTTCTTGTATTTTCAACAAAAAATCACGAACCTCCTAAAAAACATTAAAAAGTAAAAAAAAAAACATTAAACTTAAAATCTAAAAATGCATTATACCTAGTATACAACATGATATACCAGGTATAACAAAGAAAACATTAAACTTAACTCATAAATTTAAATCTAAAAAAGCATTATACATGGTATACAACATGGTATACCAGGTATAACAACAAAACATTAAACTAAAAAAAACTCATTAAACTTATCATAAACAAAAAAAAAGCATTTATACCTGGTATACAACATGGTATACCAGGTATAACAACAAAACATGAAACAAAAAAAAACTCATTAAAACTATCATCTAAAAAAAGCATTATACGTGGTATACAACATGGTATACAAGATATAACAACAAAACATTAAACAAAAAAACTCATTAAAACTATCATCTACAAAAAAAAAACATTATACCTGGTACACAACATGATATACCAGGAATAATCCATTTCATATCTTACTAAATACATGAAATCTTCAAAAAAATCAAACATAGTAGATGAAAAAAAACACATGAGATAAGAACAAAAACAGATAGTAACATCATTATACTCTAAAAATCTATGAGAACATTAATGTATACCAGGTATAATCCATTTTATACATGTTACAATTCCACTCACAAAACATAGATCAACACATTCAAAAACATTTTCATAAAGAAAAATCTTCATTATACTCTACTGTGATCTATGAAAAATCATCTTCAGCAAAAAAACGATAAACAAAAAGTGATATGAAACATGCATTTGTACTCTGTTATGTTCAAGCAAATCAGAAAAACATGACAAACAAAAAATAAGAAAAACAATAGTAAACACAAAATTCATTACCTGTGAACTACTTTTCTTTTCATTATCCTTATGCGATCTGATTTTACAACCAAAAAGAAGAAGAAGAAAACACTAAATAAACTAAGAAACAAGGCGTAATACTTAAAACAATCTAGGTTTTTCGAAAGCATTTAGGTTTTTGAAATTATTTGCAGTAGAATAATATGATCTAGGTTTTTTCAGCAATTTTCATTCAGTTCCTTGATTCTTCTTCTTCGCCTAGATTTTGAAGTCGATTGTTGTCCATTTCGACTTTGTGTAGAGCAAAGAACAACACGTTGAAGACTAGATGAAATAGCGTTGAAAACTAACTTTGATTTCGTTGAAATCAAATGAAAATGAGGGATGAGAAGAAAATGCCGCCAAAATTATCAGTAATGGAAGACGAAGAACACGATCAGGAGCAGTTTTTGAAAAAATAGGAATCCAAGAAATGGTTTCTCATTTCACGTAAGGAAAAATATGTTTTGTAAGTTAATGAGCTTTGCAAAAATTATCAATTCTGGTCGAAAAATATTTCCCCTTTTCATTGTAAAGGCCTAAAATTCCCAAAATTCTATGGCTGGCCGTTGTCCTTGTGAATAGCTTTAGTCCACAAGGGTCTAGACTCTAGAACAATATCTTGAACCTAAAATTGGTTTATTTATCGTAAAGAAGTTAAATCAACAAAACATTCATTAGATTATTAAACTAATTAAGTTTCTCTTTACATTATATACTAAAATATGTTTATTCTTACATATATGAGCTTATAATTCCATTAACCTATAATCTTTATTTTAATTAATACAGTGACAAATAAAAGAAAAATGGTGAAAAATACATTGGTAATATAATTTGACAATTAAAAGAAAAATAATGAAAATGCTAAGGAAATATAATTAAACAATGGTTGGGCCAATAACCAAGAAACAAAATTTTGCAATTTTGAATGGGATTTTTAAATAATTAGTTACATAGCCTAATGCAAAACATTGCCAGAAACATCAAATAGTGCAATTTGGGCTTCAGTATGAGTCAATTGAGCAGACATGAAACCTTGCCCATCGTAGAAAAATTTGGGCCCATTTCTCTCTTTATGTACTCTCTTTGAGGTCTCCTCTCCAAGCTTTAGACACTGCTCCACTTGTTGCAAATTCCATGGGGTGCATCACCACATTTAAACCTTTGTTAAAACTTATTATAACCACAAATGATCGATTTAATATATTGTCAATACCATAAAGTTATTTTGGTATGGTATCTCTTGGGAAAATTATCTCAATCTGGTCTACGGGTGAGTTTGGAGTTATTGTCCATACTTTCCGTCTAATTTTTCAGAAAAATATGTGAAATTATGTTTTTATTTTTCAGAAATATGTGGGAAAATGATCTCAATTTGGTTTATGTTTTTTTCAACTTCATATAGGTTAATCAATTTATTTTACCTCTTTTTTGTCATGACAGGTTAATTAATTTATTTGCTTGCCTACAAATAGCCATATTATATTATTATTGTTAGTTAGATAATTCAGAAATTAAAAATCCAATTTAAGTTACCTGCACTACTGGAAGAAGCTGATTGACTAGTTTTTTGTTGTCACCATGATGTCCAATGCTTCGGATTGCATGACGTCAAACTACAATTTTCCACGTGGCATTTTGATTTTTTCAGTGCCGATATTATGGTCCTGATATAGTAAGTTGATTTGTTAACATGGCATATAAATTCATCAAATTATACAAGTTCTGATTTTTTAATTTATCTGATTAGACAACATCGCCCCCACTCCACCTTAATGAGGACTCGAATTTGTAACATTTAGGATCACAGCTTCATATCTTAACAAATTAGGTCAAGACATTTGCCACAAAAATGATAGCGAAGCATTATATAACTTATCAAGTTATAGCTACGTATTGATTTGCTTTATTTTAAATGTACTAATTTACTCTCAAGCAAGTCAAAATTATTTAATTTTAACTCAATTCGCTAAATTTCAATATTTCGTTCATATTTTCTATATCAATTGTCCACAGTGAGATAACAAAATTTAGTACATTTACTGTTATCGAGAGACAAGGTTAGCAATGTAAGAGTTTCGAGACGTAAAGCCTCGCCAGTCATACGTGTGACCCTCGGCATTAGTAATGTAGTCATCAACAAAAGGGGTTGTGTCCACAAAGAACAATTCAGCCAATTCTGCAAACTACAAATTATATATAATTTTGAGTTAGTCATTATATAAATATTTACATAATTACTAAAAAATAATAATTATAGTAAAAAAATTCACCTGCATCAACTGTAAAAGACCTTAATATAGCCATCGATTATCAATGTTTTTGAGGTGAGAGCTAAGTTGTGCTTCAACATTGCCTTTATAACCATGGTTCCCCTAGACTAAATCAATGTAACAATCGTTATTAAAAAGTTTTTTCGGAATTCGGGTTTGATCTTAAAATGAAATAAATAAATAAATATAATAAGGGAAGAAGTTAACACTACGCCATAGATGGTCTGTAGCAACCAAAATAGAATTCGTTGCCTCGAAAGGGTGTCAGTTGATACTAAAAAAGAGACTTGTAGTCACCCTTTATGAAATTGATTAAAAACGGTTGCCTATACGTAAATTGGTAAAGAAAAGGTCACCATTTATCAGAGGGTGACCTTTAATTGGTAGGCAGCAAAGGAAAATTTTAATGGCGGGAATATATCCCGCTTTCCCACTCAATAAAATATTTTATAAAATAAAAAAAATTAAAAAAGAAAATAATAATTGACCTAGGTATAAAAGTGATAGTCTCTCTCATCTCTCTCTTCTTCCTTTCCTTTTCGCTTCAGCTTTATCTCAAATCGGGATTCTTTCTATCTTGAACTTGAAGGCGGGCTTAGGCAAGCCTATTCACTTCTCTCTTGAACTTGAGTTTGCGTTTTCTATTTCTACACTCTTAAGCCCATCTTCAACTCTATTTATTTTTCAATCTTTCGGTCTCTCGCTCGCTATCAGTTTTCATCCCTTGTTTTCTTCTTCTTCTTTTTTTTTTGCTTTTTTCGGATTTTATTTTCATGCGTATTTGCCTGCTTTTTGATTTTTGCTGTGGGACGATCGGATTTATGTTGTTTATCTTGTATTGATTGGCTTCTATGCTGGTTTTGTTTTTCTATTGTTTGCTTTTTTGGAGTGACTTAACTCTGGTTTTTAATTTGTGGGTATTGATGTTTTTAGTTTGTTTGGTTGTTATGGGATCTGGGACTGATCTTCTCTGTTGTTTTACGGTTGAATTTCCTTTTTTTTTGTGATTTATATGCGCTTCACAGTTTAGATGAGGTTTTGAGGTTTAGTACTGCATCCTGATTTTAGAAAACCTAATATTTTCATCTCAGTGTTTCTGTAGTTGGTCCTTTGATTTAGGGCAAGATATTCTTTTAGATTGAATTTGATAAAGAGTATAGTTGGAATTTAGGTGTTTGGTTATACATGTTTTTTCCTTTTTTTTTGTTTTGCTTTTGTGGTTTTCACTAGCGATCTTCTGCATTGAATTTTCATTCTTGCCTGAATGGTATATTTCTTTGTCAATATACTGCTGTTTGTTAGAGTAGCTTTTATGGTTGAAAGTTGCATCATGAAAGAGTTGAAGCTAAGTGTACATGTGAAATAATACCTCCTCAGGTTTTCTATTTTGTTTCCATGGAGCTTTGAGCATGGTTTCCTACAAGCCTCAAAACTTAACCATTCTGTTTATGTATATACCACTGCAGTTGGTAATGTCTGAGGCCGGGTCACCTTGCTGAAGATTGTTTGACAATACCTCATAACCAGGTTTGTTACAACTTATTGCCAATATTTTCTTATATTAGACGCATGTAGTTGAAGCTAATTAGGATTGGCTCTGCATGTAGGTGGCAGGAGGGCAGAGTAGAAATTCCATACCTAAGGAGCTTCTTGGGATTTACAGAAGGTACAAAGAGTTAATTGTTAGATTTTCTTGCTAAATTGTTCTTGTTTTCTGCTGTTAGCAAATTTCTACAATGCAGCAAATGAATCTTGTAGTTTTTTCCCTTCATTTGAGACAATCTGTGCCAGATTGCTTTGTTTTGATTTTTGAATAATTGGTATTAAAATATCTTTGGCTGCCTAAATTGGATATCTTCATTCATTCTATGTAGTCATGGACGGTGAAGGAAAAACTTGGATAGAACATCATAGGTGTAGTGAAGTATATGTCAAGGGGGTGAATGCTTTTCTGAGGAAGGCATTTGCCAAAAATGACGTAGGATTTGAAATGAGATGCCCTTGCAAAATATGCCTCAATCATCGATGGAAATGCAGAGATGTGATATTCGAACACATGATACGCAATGGAGTCTCTCCTGAGTTTTCCCAGTGGATCTATGAGACATCCATAAATTCACAAATTAATAACGATGATATAGATTTTCTTCTAAGCAATTTTTTCGGAGATGATCTTGATGCAATGTTGTGAACCACTTATCGAGGATGTGTTAATAATGATGAAACAAATGAAAACCTACCTAAAGGAGTGAATGGTGAAGCACGAAAGTTTTATCATCTCATTCAAGAAGGGAAACAACCATTATACGAGGGCTATAAGAAGTTTTCTACTCTGAGTTTCATGGTTCATTTTTACAATATAACTGTAAAGGTGGAATGACAGAACATAGCTTTAGCCTTGTGATGTATTTGTTAAAGGAGGCTTTCCCCCATGCCAATATACCGAAGTCTTTCAATCATGCAAAGAATACGATAAAAGATTTAGGTCTTGACTACGAAAGGATACATGCATGTCCCAATGATTGCATTTTGTATTTGGGTGTAAATGAAAGCGAAGAAACTTGCAAGAATTGTGGCTTATCTAGGTGGAATGTGGTGGAGCATAATGCCGAAAAGACTCCTAAAATTGCAGCAGAGGTGATGAGATACTTCCCACTTAAACCAAGATTGCAAAGACTTTTTATGTGCAAAGAGTTTTCGTAACTAATGAGATGGCATGCAGAAGGACGAAAAATTGATGGAAAGATAAGACATGCAGCTGATGGTGAGGCGTGGAAAGCAATGGATGCCAATTATCCTCATTTTTCATCAGAAGTACGGAATGTGAGGTTGGGTCTAGCTTCCGATGGGTTTAATCCTTTTCGCACAATGGGTTCAACTCATAGCACATGGCCTATTATTTTGGTCAACTACAATCTGCCCCCTTGGTTAAGCATGAAAGCTGAAAATATGATTCTGTCAACACTAATACCCGGTCCAAATTCTCCTGGGAACAACATTGATGTGTAT
>CAOJBI011703766.1:0-10788 GCA_948277035.1 Euphorbia corollata
GTTTTGGTGCTTTTTCTTAATTTTTGTTTTTTTAGTTATGGAAGAGCTAAAAAGAGGTATTCCGAGGACAGGGATGGGAAATTGAGTCCTGGTCTTCACCTTCTTTCTGCTGCAGAAGCTGGAGCATTAGTAAGTATTTGAACCTTTTTTTTGTTTTGAAGAAGCATTTGAATCTTGAATCTTGAAAAAAATTTATTAGCAAGAGTATAGGTACTTTATTCTCTGTAGTCTGTACCAACATAAAATATATATAAAGATAGTACAAAAGAAGATCGATGTTGGGAAATAGTTCAGGGATAAATTAAGTACTCAAGGAACCTTTAAATGTTTTCGAAGAGTTGATTGGAAAATGAACCTGCATACATTTAGGTGTAAACTGTACTTTTCAAATGCTAATTGGTATACGTCGCTTCCTTTATACATAATTATTGGAAAAATAGTCGTATATACTACTGTGATGGGAAACTTTAACAAGTCGAGATGGCTTGAGCTGGTACCATTGAAGCATTAATGCTTCTGTTCTCTCTTGGATTAAAGAATTTGTGAGATTCTGATTAGAGCACCTACCAAAAAACAGATAATATACCCAACAATCAAAGTAACACTGCTTTAAGATGAGAGATAAAGAAGGAAATAGTTGGCGCATTGCTAATAAGGGCAAATATCAACAAACTGAGCATTCCATGAAAAGAGAAACTAAGATGAATAAACTTTCCAAACATGCCAAAAGAGGTGAAAAAACAGTAGAGAGTAAACTTATTATCAAGCTAGCAAGCTGAACTAGCCAAATTTGCCAGGTACAAAAGGATAACCAACTAATCATTATTTTGGTCTGGTACAACTGGCCAGTGAACTAATAACATCTGTAACTATTTCTTCCTGGAATAGACCTATTTTTTAGGCCCACGAGACAATTGGACCAATAACTGACTTTCATCATTACTCTTATCAGATTCACCTGTTAAAATTTCCTCTTGGTGAACTGAGATCATCTCTTTTTTTTTTCCTCTTTTTTTTTTTAAATATTTTTAAGTGCTATTGTAACACAAGCCAATCATTATTACTTTTTTCAGGTTTGCCTATGTACAAATCCTATTTGGCTTGTAAAAACAAGGTTGCAGCTTCAGACTCCTCTGCATCAAACTCAGCCATATGCTGGGCTCTATGGTCTGCTCTGCATCTTATACCTTGCTATTAATGTGATGTCTGAGATATCTTTTTCTTAGTGAATCATATCAACTTCTTAGATTTTTTTATATGACTTCCTAAAAATAGTTTGTTCTGACAATCTTTTAATCTTCTTAGAAGGTAGTCCTCTTAGAATACAGTTTTGTTTGGTTGGTTCATAAATTGGTAATCTTATATTTTCTTCAATTGTACGTTAGTTTGGAAAGATGGGTACAAGGAGGGATTTTAATTTTGTTAAAAACAATTTTATGTTGCTAAATAGGAGGGATATGTGTCTATATGAAAACCAAGGCAAAGCTCTCCTTTCTAACCGGATAGCCTAAACTAAATAAGTTCAGGCATGTAAACTATATTTTGGACCAATTGACATGATTGACTACATTAACTTACGATTAGCATTGTTTGGATAAAATATTTGCTTCTATGAATACTTGATAGTCAATGTGGTACTCTTATTTCCTTGATATACCTTAAATCGATCATGATTCATCTTATTTTCAGAATTTATTTTACTTCTTATCCGCTGAAAATCATTGCTAAAGGCTGTTATTAATGCAATTGTAATTATTCTTTATCATTCATGCAGTTTTGATTTATATTTAATAAAATTTTAGATGCCTTAAGAACCATTATGAGAGAAGAAGGATGGAGTGCACTTTATAAAGGTCTTGTTCCTAGTCTTTTTCTGGTTAGTTACTGCAATTTCTCTTCCCTTTCTGCTTGCTTATCTTGTTCTTGTAGCTTTATATAGTAGATCAGTACATTTAGTTACATTTTTATCATCCCCAGATTATTAGATCGTTTCTTTGTTCTATGATCAATGTACTCAAATGATTATCACTTTTATTACTCATGAATATATTAGTTTACAATATGGGAATGCTCTGATCTTCGTTAGCCATAAACTATGTTTATTGTTGAAAACTAGCTAAACTTGTTTGTATTTTCATTTTGCTTCAGTTTCTTGTTTGTAGGTGATGTTTTCAATAGCATCATCCATTTTTATGATTTATGACATTTATCTGGGTTATTTTTAGAAGGTAATTTGTAAGAATAATATTTAACTGACAATCATTATAAAAGAATTAACTTTGTCATGGGTGTATGTTGTTAATGCAACTCAAGATAAAGGATCCAAACAAAATTGCATGTGAATGCACACACATGCATGAACAGAGTCAGATTAGATAGATATGTTATTTAAGTGGTGGCGACCACGTGGATAATCATAGAAGTTCAATTAAGAGGGAGGTACCAGGAATGTGCATGAACTCTTAGAAGATATTTGTGTCAGCCATATTAACTTGTCTTGGTACTTCTTACCTTGAACATTATGATTAGGTGTTTTTTTTTTTTTTTGGTTTAGCAGGTTTCTCATGGTGCTATTCAGTTTACTGCATATGAGGAACTTCGAAAAGCTGTTCTTGATTATAAAGCAAACCAAAGGAGTGATGGGCGTTCCAATACTGATTTATTGGTAGGCATCCTCTTGATATTCAATTGAATTTTTGGATTTTTTCAAAGTAGTGGCAAGGTAATTTGCGATAAATGATAATTGATTAGGTCTTTTGTGTGGGCTGCTTTGGTTGTCCTTGGAATTGATATTCGAGTGATTGATTGAGTATTTTAGATATGCTTTTCATGCTTGAGAATTTGTTTACAATACATGTACTGGAGGAGAGAGAATCTGGAGAAATGCTAAGTGCAAGTAAAAAATCTAAGACTTACTTCCCTTATGGGTCCAAGTGCATGTATATATATTTCCTTTTCCCTCCCCAGTTCCACCCAACCAAACACACAATAAAGGTTTTATACTCGTCGAAATGCTTCTTAGCCTATCGGACATACATGACTGGAAGTCAATTATAGGAAAGTCAACTTCAATGCAATGCTAGTTTGCAGAAGTTTTGTTTATATCATGATTGACTACTGCATGAATGACCACAAAGGAAAGGATTTATTGTCTATTACAGTATTTCTTGATGCTACATATGTTTCATCCTTGTATTAAGGCGACATTTGTAATCTTGCTAAATGTACTTTTTTTGTTATATGATATAAAAACAAAGAAAAAGGAATTTGATTTAGCATGCCAATCCATAGGCAACTTTCACTAATAATTACTTTATTTTGTATGCAGAATTCAGTTGATTATGCTGTACTTGGAGGTTCTTCAAAAGTTGCTGCCATGATTGTAACATACCCTTTTCAGGTTTCATTTTTGTTCATTTGGTTCTGAATTCTTCATCGAGGTGTTATATTTTTTGAGTTGGGGTGATCCAGTTCTTTTATTTTTCTACCTCAGGTTATTCGAGCTCGGTTGCAGGTGTGATTATCTAACTTATTCTATCCTCTATCACAGTTTCCTGTCTCGCTTGAAACCCTACCAAGAGTATTTGAATTTTAGAATTGAGTTCTCTCGTTATGGAAAAATTTGAAATTTTTAGAAGTAATCCAAGATTTGCTAATGCATGTAACAACTTTGTTAAAAACATAACATTGATGTATTTACAATTTTGGAAGGGTCCTATGATTTTTTGTTTAACTTGCTTGTCTTCTTATGAATGGCCTTGATATGGGATTGACTTTTTCAGCAACGACCTAGTATGGATGGAGTTCCAAAATATATGGATAGCTGGCATGTTGTGAAGGAAACTGCCAGGTCAGACTAGACAATTTTTTCTTCCACTGATAAATGTGCTTCTTATCCCACTTCACCTTTACAAGAAATTAGGTTTTATCGAGTTAAAATGCCCTAACTTTTTATGTGGCAGTAATTTCAGCACTTCCAGTGCTAAAAAAGGCATATTGCTTTCATCTGATACGATGTGCATCTTATTTTCTGTTGGGAATTTCAGGTTTGAAGGTTTTCGAGGTTTCTACAAGGGCATCTTTCCAAACATTTTGAAAAATGCTCCTGCTGCTTCAATAACATTTATTGTGTATGAGAATGTCCTCAAGTTACTGAAATCAACGAGAAGCAATGACTAACTTTCTATCAACTTCACCTTTTACTTATTACTTTGCAGCAAGTGTAATAAGTTAACTTGTTTAAAGAGGCAAAAGTTGAGTTGCCGATGAGCGGACTATCGTGTTGGTTATTAGACAGCAGATTGCCTGCTGGTACTTACTCAATGGAGATGGAAGAAAGCAGAGATATTTTAACGGGAACGATCAAGTATCTGCAAAAGAAACTAGGGAACAAATAACCGTAGAACGGGTCAGATTTGGGTAGGACTCAGATATTATTGACTTCTCATATGTTCCTTTCCGTCTTGTCCTGCAATATTGTTCATGTGTTCGATTGCTGTTCACATAATGGTTTTGGCTACATTGTTCTCTTGATTATAAAATGCTGAAAAATTCTTCAGCAGTTTTGAAGTATTGCTCATTTGCAAACTGACTATAGTGATTGGTTTTTCATGTGACAAATAAGGTTGTGTTGTCATATGAAGAGAGATGTTAACATTTGCCAGTGTATCAGCCTTATGAAGAGAAATGTAAAGATTTGGTAGTGTAGTGTATAATGTTTAGTCTTTTATATTCGGAAACATCATCCTTGAAGCTCTCCTTTTACATATTCATTCACACCAAATTTCTCAAACCCAATGTCGTTGTCACCCACTATGAATTTCGTAGGAACCGTGATCTTCGATCCTTGCCATGCCGCATTAAACTCCCAATTCCTACGCAATCATTAATCACAAGTAAACCACAAACGAAACTTTATAAAAAAAAAACCTCTTGGTCAAGAATCATGAAATGGAAGAGTAACAGGTACGTAGCGCAGTAGTAGTGAAGCCATTTTCTTGAAACTTATCAGCATAAACCTGTAATTCCTCTTCGGAAGCCGCGCCGGTGTGTGTAAATAGTCAACTATCTCCATACCCTTTGGAGCTAGCAATATATCAGTGCTTGTAATCAGCAAAACTTTGATGCCATCAGGCCTAGACAAGCTCAGATGCCATCCAACAGTAGCTCCCCAGTCATGTCCAACCACAAATGCCCAACATGAAATCTTGTTATCATGCCTATGATATTTACTATACGTTTTTGTATAGTTTCAAATGGAAAATACCTGTTGTTGACCAAATGATCAAGGATGCCTAAGATGTCAGCAGCAAGGTGAAAGATAGTATAAGAAAAAGGCGAAAGAGGAGAATCAGAATCACCATAACTCCTCAATTCGGGACCAACTACATAGTATCCGTTTTTGGCCAGACACGAATACCACAGCTCTGGAAATCCATGGAGCAATACCGCTAAGTTTGGACCACTTCCTTTCTCTGCTATGTTCATCCATATTCCATTTGTCTTTATTCTTTTCTTCTTTATCCCCTCCTCTTCCATTTCAACTCTAAGTAAACTATTATTGATTTCTGAATTATCTATTAATGCCCCATTGTTTATATGGTCAACATTTGATGACAATTATTTGTGAAAATACTTGTCAAACACGGATCTTTGATAATCATTCACTTCATACCTTGACTGCCTTTATCATTTCTTTATACAGTACACTTTAATCATTTACGTTTCGGAAGGCAGGAGTTGGCAATCTTTTGAAACTTCGTTCCGATTTTATATAATCAAACAGTTAGGGTAAACAGTGTCACCCGTCAAAACTTAGAAAAATGTCGTCAAAATCTAAAAAAATTGTTACTACAAAAAATTTTAAAAAGTTCTATTATATAGAAATTTTCGTGCTAGTTAAATTTATTATTATAATTCATCAATAAATATTTTAAAATTAAAACATAATAATCTGCCTTGTCCCCGCCTAATCCCCTGTTAGGCCCTGTTCTTTTCACCTTCAATTTGGTTAAATTCAATCCAGTTAAGTTCAGTTAAGTTAAGTTCAGTTAAGTTCAGGTATGTGTAGTTATAAATTTACACTGAAATAAGTTCAGTTCAGTTAAGTTCAGTTAAGTTCAGTTAAGTTCAGTTCAGGTTTCAGAAGTTGAAAAGAACAGGGCCTTAATCCCCAAGGGCGCCTTTAAAAACACTGTTACAGATAAGAATTTCCATATTACATCTCTCAGTAAATTGGAATGAGAACCACTAAGCAAATTAGAGTTCAAAACATTTGCTGTTTTACAATGCACCAACGATCCACATCTTCAAAGGTAACCAGAGAAAATTAAGTCCATTCTTCATATGTAACTAAAAACACATTGTTCCTTTTTTCTTTACAAGCCAGGAATTGCCATTTACAGGAGATAATGGGGGCATTCTCATATTTTATTTTCAGAATGCAGAACTCTCCTAAAGGCTTTTGATTGTCATTACAAACAAAAAGGTCATCTAACATGATTATTTGACCTAATGCGCATCGAGATGCCTCGGTTATTACACTTTATCGTCATGAAACCACCACCTAGTCTCCTTTGGAGATCTGCCGTTTCTACAGTTCTTTACATATCGGTCATTGTCTTCAGGGCGTTGCTGCATTCCAAACAAATTTAAACATGGACTCTAAACAATTCGTAAGAGATTTTGAATGAAAAAAAAAAATCCATCCAAAGTTGATATCGATGGACAAATGGCTCCTATAGGGCAAAAAACTTCTAAATTCTGAAATTAAGTAATCTAGTCATTAAACCCCTGTAAGGCTACAATAAATGTGGTCACTTAAACGAAGAATAAGGCTTAAAAACTCGAAATTGAAAATTAGGGGTTTAATCTCTACGATTACATTTGAGACATCTGCCCAACTATGCCACCCTCAGAATGAAAAATTCAATATCATTCAATTTTTATCACAACCGTAAAAATCTTGTTATCCATCTCAATTGTCTTCAAAAAATAGATGACTAGCTTCTATTAGAATGAAAAGAAGCTTCATTTCAACAACAAATTGCGACAATACACATAAAAAGTAAATGAATTGTGATACCGACCTTTACAGTAGAGCTTGACAGCATTGAGAGAATGCTGATGCATACAGAACTCACGGTCATGGCTGGGGACCATGAGTCATATAATATATCTGCAGATGGTGATGATATATCTTTAGTTACAGAAATAATAAACTGCATATTTTGGACTGAAGCAATTAAAATATTATACAAGTTAACCAAGTCAAATACCATTAGTGAGGTTATGTAAAACTCTAAATAGTATTAAGATGTTCTATCCCTATGGTGGGATGCTATAACCATGAACACATCAATGCTTGTCATATAGTATCAAATGATTCTCATTGTGAAGAAAAACAAAGATTTTAGGATTATACTATCATTTTATAGTTAATGTCTTAGCTATCATGTATGAAATCGATGATCGAGCTACACAATTATCTTTCTCGATGATGAGCAATTATGGCTAATCTCTCTCCCACTGGATAAACAAATATCTGTTACACGAGACTTCAACGCTTGTTATTTTCTCAAAAGTGAATTCCCTGGTGCAATGCCTAACAACTGTCAATAAAAAAACAACCACCATGATGTTTTATAACAAAAAAGCGGGAGTAACATACTTACATACGTTGACTAGCACAGGCAAGTAAAAAAAACATTTTCAATAATATCCACCAACCACCATACATATTTCATAGTTTCATTGAAAATTGCCCAGACTAAATTCGCAATAAATTCCAGAGAGAGATGCCTTGTTAATTACTTGGAAAATACATGATCACGTGCAGCACAGATGAAAAAAGTTAAAGAAGGTGCAGATCAAAATGTTAGAAACTGCCCATGAAACTCAAAGTTACTTTGGATTCTTTTAATGCTTATAAGATTATTTTCCAATTCAAATACTGACAATAAGAGATAAACATAGCTATTTAAAAGAAAAAAGAGCCTCTGATTTCAAACACATATGCTTACAATTATACAATAAGACTATGAGAGTAAACAATCATCAGGATCTAGTTATTCTTATAATGAGAAAACAAGAACAATTGTCTTAAACTAAGGTTATTGTAAATTAAAAACAACTGAAAAGAAAAACGACAAAGTAGTAAACCAAAGGCAGGCTAGGCAGCCAAGTTCGACACTTTTCATTCCATTCCATCATCATGTCCTACAATCCAGTAATTACAGCAATACTAGCTGAAAGACTGAAAGGCAATACTGTTTCACTATCTCTTTACAATTGAAGGTCTAGGTTGAGCTATTCCATGGGAATATGGTTTTTTAAGTAACCTTCAACTAAAACATGTACAATTCCAGTATGTGAAAAACCCCACGAGGAAAATTCATGGGAATGAAATATGTACTGTAAAAAACACAATTTCATGGCTTGTTAATTAATCTTGGCTGAACAACCATTTCTTATTCGCATCAACAATAGACAATCTTTCAACTCAAGCTCGCATAAGTTAAGGGCTCTGGGAAAGAAAATCAAACGTAAATCTCCTAGAAGCACATACGAAAAGATCTAATGAATAGTCAAACTGAAGGAATGACTATAATCATGTGCATAACTTTCAACAAACAAGTGAAGACAATCAATTCAGCCAAAGAAAAGAACATTATCATTCATGCCTGAAGATAAGAAAAATAAAAATCAACCCATGAAACCTCCAAGAAACAGTGGGCCACAAATAAGGGCAACTGAGGAAGTGGGACAAAACATATTTAAGCTAACAAAATATATAACAGAATCGCAAGAGTACAGCAAGAAAAGACAGCAATAAACATCCCTACAATTACCTAAACATATATGGCCGTTGCTATAGATATGTGGGTGCAGTGGCGCCGGGTTAAGAAAAATAACCTGTTTAACCCATAACAAATCCATACAAAAATAAGTTAAAGAAAGGTAAAAATTTAACCAATAAAATAAAACGTATTGTTTGCATTAAGCAAACCTGAGGAGCTTCCATAGGGTAATGCTCAGGGAAGTCAACTTGAAGTTGATAGGTCTCATTAGCATATAGGGTTCCAGGAGCTCCAATCACTTCTATCACCCACCTATAGTTGAGATTTCAAACAGCCCCAAAATCACAATAACAAAAGATTATGAATCAGGAAAACTGAGTACAGTAGAAAGAAATAAAGAAAAATTTCTCTAGCTTTTCTAAGAAAACAAAAGGAAAGAAGAAGACCTTTGGAGATTATCAGTGACTTTATGTTTAAAGCCGATGGGGGGGTTGACTTGCCACTCGACGAGCTCTTTCTGGAGGCGATTGCAAGCAATCTTACTAAGTGCCTACAAGAAAATAAAATTTATAGAGAAATAAGGAATTAAAAAAAAAGAAACATGAAAATCAAACAAGTAGTTGATAGAAGCTCAAAAGAATGGATCAGGGTGATAAGTGAATATAGAAAAGGAAAAAGAAAAAGAAAAGAAAGAAATAAACCTTGCGAGTAGTGGCGGAGGAGCTGGTCATGTTAAATCAAAGAGTACACAGTTAGAGAGATCAGAGAGAGAGGTTGAAGTTCGAAGAAGAAGAAGGAAATGAAAGGGACAAAGAGAGAGAGAGAGAAGCAGCGACGGTTAATGAGGGGAGAGGGCGAGACCCTCTTTATCTTCATCTCTTTTCTTTTCATTTCCCATCCTTTTCTATGCCCTCTTTTTTTTTTAATTTTATTTTTTTTTAATCTCCACATTTCTCATTTTCTATGTCATAATAATCAACTCAAACCCTTGTTTGTTTAATGTTCAAGTTATACTAATTAGAAATTTTGATATTTTTAACTTATTTGTAAAAATTTGTATGATGTTAAAAAAGGTCTGTCGAATTCCCAAAACACCCTTCGTGGGTGGGTATATATAGATGACTGTGTTTAAGACTAGTTTTGGAATGTAAGAAATTTATAAATGAATTTGGAAACATGTTGACTCTAAACAAAGAGATAATGTGCAAATTGTAAGGTGTTTCTTAAAATATAAATACATCCTATGTTTGTTGTTGCTGTTAATGTTTTTTATTGCAGTTTGTTATTGTTTTTAACTTAGTGTTTGGTAAAAATATAATTCACGGTTACGGTTACATACGTAAGTTACTGAAATAGACATATATTAATTAAATTAGTTATAATAATAATAAAGATATTAAGGATAATATTAAGTCAAACCTAAAAAAGATTTGTATAAAAGTAATTATTTATTGAGATTTATAAAAATAGTATAACATCTCATGAAAATGAATTACATACGAGTTTAAAACCTAACCAAATACTAATTTAATATCCTTTTCCTATTTACAGGACTTATAATCACCAAACATGTCATTAAATATATATTAGGAGTTATATATTGCATATTGCACGTAGGAAAATTATCGAAAATTAAATCAAGCACTAAAGTGTGATTTTTCTAATTCAATTTAATTATGATTGTTGTTGATTTATTCTGAACCTAATATTTTAAAATGATTGATTTTGAGTTTACGAGTTTCCATGTCATTCCATGAAATTAAGTAACGGCTTTATCTTATGAGAATCTTGCCTTCTTTGTTTGATAACGTTATTGTTGTTACGGTTACGGTTGTTGTTTGTTGTTGCAGTTTGCTGTTGTTGTTTATTGTTGCGGTTTACTAATATATATTTAGTGTTTGGTAAAAATATGATTTACTGTTGCTGTTAGAAATGTTAAATGATTAAAATGGAGATATTTGAAATTTAAAATAAATAAATAAATAAATAA
>CAOJBI011705127.1:0-12470 GCA_948277035.1 Euphorbia corollata
TAAGAAGTTGGCAGGATTTCTTCCCTCTTAGTTTAAAAGTATGTGAATTTTTCAAGTTCTTGTTCCTGTATTTATGAATAAGTAACAAGAAATAGGCTGTTGATCTAACTATGTTACTTTTGTCGATAGGCTTACGATGAAATCCGCCAAATTGCAGTACCCGAAATATCGGAATCCTTGCAATCTCTCTGCCAAATATACAGATTGCCTTTGGCACAAACATGGACATTACATGACTACCAATTCAATACTAGATTCCAACAATTCCCCGAGATTTGTATATCTACTGTCGATTCTGCCTGCTATGTAGCGGACAACGAAATCCTAGGATTTCACGAAGCGTGTCTCGAGCAATCCCTTTTCCTAGATCAAGGGATCGTGGGGAAAGCTTTCGCCACAAACAAGCAATGGTTTGCTACTGATATAACCTATTTCAGTAAAACAAATTATCCGCTTTCTCACTATGCTCGGATATTCGATTTAGGTGCAGCTCTAGCTATCCCTCTACAAAATGTTTATACTGGATTAGTCCAATTTGTGTTGGAGATATTCTTGCCAAGGAATTATCAAGATGTTGAACAACAAAACCAATTGTTGGAGTTTTTGCCAGTTGTCATACAACAAGCATGCCCGAGTTTTCGTGTTGTTATGGAGAAGGGAATTGATGAAGGATTTCAGAATTGCGGTTTTGTATCGGTAGAATTTCTGAAAGACGATCATGAAGATGAGTTGTATCAAAAGCAGGTTTTTTCGGGTCTCAAGCAAATTCAACATTGCTCGAGATCATCCGAAAAGAGACAGAACAAGACAGAGAAGAAAATTAGTCTTCAAGTTCTTCGACAACACTTCGCGGGGAGCTTAAAAGATGCTGCAAAGAGCATTGGAGGTGAGAGAAAAGGGATTCATTTTTCATAAATTTTTGCAATTCGAAAATGTTCCAATGCTGACATTATTTAGTTTCTATCTTATTGAAGTTTGCCCCACTACCTTGAAAAGGATATGCAGACAACACGGGATTAACCGATGGCCATCTCGAAAGATCAAGAAAGTCAACCACTCATTAAGGAAACTCCAATTAGTAGTCAACTCAATACATGGTGCTGAAGGTCTAATACAGATCGATTCGTTCTATAAGACATTTCCCGGATTGAACTCTGCTGAAGTTCCTCAAAAAGACCAGACAAAATCTCAGTCCTTTTCGAGCAGTCAGAACACTGGTTCAATCATTTGCTGCTCCACAGAAGTAATGAAACTCAACAACAAAACAAATGATGAAAGATCAGAAATCCAAAAAACATCAGAAATGAATCGTAAAGTTCACAAGACCGAACAAGAATCACCGAAAAATGCGACTGGTTTGAGAGTCAAAGCCAGTTTCGGAGAGGAACATATCAGATTCAGTTTCCTAACACATTGGAGCTTGAAGGACTTGAAGCAAGAGATAGGGAAACGGTTTAAAATCGACGATTTCAGAAGAATCGATCTTAAGTATACAGATATAGATAACGAATCAGTTCTATTAACTTGTGATGCTGACCTTGAGGAATGTATAGACTTGCTAAGATTTTATAGCAAAATCATAAAAATATCTGTTCATCATTCACGAGCAGATTAGGCCGGTTTTAAGGCCGAATTAGATGTATTAGTCTGATAGAAGTTGTGGCAGTGAATTTTGGTATTAGTCCAATATCTCCTTTAATTTTAGCAAGTTCAACCCTGAATCATCTTATGTCACAAAATATGCAGCAATCAAGTGTTAATAAATGAGCAACATGATTGATAAAAAGACAATCGAAGGCATCAGAGGTCGAAACCAAATCCGTAACCAATCTATGACAATCCGACTTCAAATGGGAGTTTTAAAACTACTAAAAATTTTTCAATGTTTATAGGATAGGTTCAACAACTTAAATCTAATAATATATATAGTTAGATTTAAATAACTCGTGTACATGGAAGTCAAAGAATATATATGGAAATTATTTAAACACAAATACACATGTAGAATACATATTTTCTCAAAATTTGTTTGACTTTATAATTTACTGGTCTAATGGCTAAATATGTTAACCTTTGACAAATTAATAACAAATGTGACAAATCCCAAAATTAGAGGCTAATTGGGGCATTGATATTTTTGTACCTGCGAAATGGTAAATAGGCAATGATGCACTGCAATACAATTTTTCAGTTACCAAAAAAATTAATAATAATATTTGATTCACCTCGTTTTTTACCCGATTTATCTAGATTCGACCCGAGTTGGTTACCTAGCCAATGATGAGTGTGAATATATTTTTTTAACTGTTTCTCTTACAAAAGTTTATCAAAAAAATTCGTTATAAAAAATTGACAAACATACATTAATTAGAATTCCATTGAACGTAAAAATCCCAATAAAAGAATTTCCAATGACATGCTGCCACGTTTCAATACAGCCATTTAGCAATCCACAAATAGACAACCTGGAGATTGCAACTGCCCACTAAGAAGAACTGAACAATTCGACAAGCAAGGACAAATTAAAAATTCGATCCTTGAATACGGCGTCGTTTCCTCATCCACAGTCAACTCTTTCCCAATTTATCCTTAGCGCGTGCAGTTATTCACCCAATCATGACCTTGTGGCTTGCACAGAGAACCACATCCATTGGCTGATATTTCCCACCTCCATTCTAGCGCGTGGAATTCGAAATTTAACATTGTTTATTCTATCCGAACCAAACTGTATTGGTTTTATTTTAGTATTATTATTATTATTATTATTATTATTATTATTATTATTATTATTATTATTTTCCTATTTCGATTTTAAATGGAGAGGGAATTGAATTCAATCCAATTATTGATTGGAAAAAAAAAGTGCTTATAAAAGTTCTTATCTTTCCATTGGAGCTGATCGATCTCATTGTTGGGTATAATCAAAACCCTAATATTTTGCTTCTTATTATTTGTGCATAATTGACAGTAAACAGAGATGGGATTGTGGGAAGCTTTTCTCAATTGGCTACGAAGGTAATGTCTTTCTTTTTTAATCTGTTTGGATACCCGGAAAAATTTGATATCATATTGTGAGCTCTTGTTATTGTTTGGATTAGATGGCTTTTATTAATTGCTTTTGATGGCCAGTAAAGTTGGAAGCTTTTACATTGGATTCTTGATTCTATTATTTAATCCTTTTCGTCCTTGTTTGGATTTTTTCGTAGGAAAATTGAGGACACTTGTTTGAGTTAAATCTGAGTGCTTTATTTAATTGAATTATTATAAGGCATATTCAGTTTTTAATTATATTTAAACTAAGAGAACCTCAGCTATTGAGGTATTTGAGAGTTTAATGGAATGGATTAGGAGTTGTCATGGTTAAGGTATTTGATATGTAGAGCTTGGGATCTGAGTTGAGCACTGCATATGCTTTAATGGATTTGTCTATTAAACTTGTTAATTAGGTGAGAGTCGTGAGACATAATTATGTTTGATTGGTGAATAGGGTTGTTCATCCATCTGGATTCTAAGCATGATTAGTTTGAATTTTCAATTTCAGTAACTTACTTGGCTTTTGGTATGTTAAGTTTTCGGAGTGAATATGTGGATTAAGGAATCGGGAAGCTGAGTCAGTGATAAGTGGTTGTACTCTGAATTATAGTTGTCGCTGTTACAGCGAGATGATAGTATTGCAACAAAGTTAATAGTTACCATTAGGAGAGCTTTTGGTGTTGTTTTTCCATTTGAGAAACAAGTTAAAAACGTTTTATGTTGCTTATAGTTGATTTTTTGTTGAAAGTAGATGAAAGGGGTATCTGTTAAAATCCGTTTTTGGGTATTAGTCAAAATCATTGCCGTTTCCTTTCCAGATTTCGTGCCACAAAGCTTCAGATGTGTTTGAAAGTTCTAATGGGTTTTACATTTTAGTAACTCAACGATACAATCTCAAACTTGCATTTTAAATAATCTTGCCAGTATAAACTGATTTTTACTACTCTCCATGGAGGTATCTAAATTTGAATCAGCGTATGATTTGAGTATTTTTGTTTGACTCTTTAACCTTGTTTTCTCTAATGTAGCCTCTTTTTCAAGCAAGAGATGGAGTTATCTCTGATAGGACTTCAAAATGCTGGCAAAACATCACTCGTAAATGTTATTGCGGTAAGTTAAAAGATTTGTTGAATATTCATATTTTCTCTTTTTGTCTCTCGGTTCTTACACTGATGAGAAGACTTTTATGTTTCTTGCTCTTGTTTGTAGACTGGTGGGTATAGTGAAGACATGATTCCAACTGTTAGTCCTCTTTCTGAAAGAACTTGTCCATAAATTGAACAACATTTTCCTTCTAATCATCCTTTCTATTGTTATATTGACGTAATCCCTTGTACCTACAGGTAGGGTTTAATATGAGAAAGGTGACAAAAGGGAATGTGACAATAAAGTTATGGGATCTTGGAGGTCAACCAAGGTTTCGCAGCATGTGGGAGAGATACTGCCGTGCTGTCTCAGCTATTGTGTATGTCTTACTGTTTTTACTATACTTGCATAATCCTGTTTCTGAACTTGTGAGATTTCTAGTTTTCTTTCAAAATTATGGAGATAGCACGGATGATTTTGAAGTAAACTACGCTATATATGTGCTTTTGCTTGAAGTTTTTATCTATAGCTGGCTGCTGATCAATATTCTAGTATTACACCTCATCCAATAGGAAATTTGAAAAGATGAAATCTTGCATACAGTTTAGTAGTTAAAGGCCGGACTTTGCTGAACTGAGCTTTGCATTTCATCAAACATGCAATTTTCCAAGTTTTTGTTTTCATCATCTGTTTAGCTTCTTCTCTTAACGCTCGAAATTTCATGCTCTGTTATATGAGTTTATCTGAATTGCTGCTTCATTCAAGTGGTTATTAATTTGTGCTATACTTATGATGATACCGAAGCAGGGCAAGGATCCTGTTTTTCTGTTTAAGATAGATTAGACTTGTAGATCATTATCTTGGGATTAGTAAACCTTATTGTTTAAGTAAATATTGTTAAGGATTAAGCTTAATCGTGCGGGATATGTTTTCACAGTTATGTAGTGGATGCAGCTGATTTCGATAACTTGTCAGTGTCGAAAGGCGAACTCCATGATCTTTTGAGCAAGCCCTCATTGAATGGCATTCCCCTGTTGGTACTTGGGAACAAAATTGACAAACCTGGGTCTATGTCCAAAGAAGGTTTCGTTGAAGAAATGTGAGTGCCAAAAATAACATCTTTAGCTTTTGGTTTTCAAGTTATGTTATGATTCAGTCATTTTAATGATTATTTTTCTTTCGATCTTGTTCAGGGGGCTCAAGTCAATAACTGATAGAGAAGTGTGCTGCTTCATGATTTCTTGCAAGAACTCAACCAACATCGATACTGTTATCGATTGGCTCGTGAAGCATTCGAAATCGAAGAATTGAGTGTTGTTGTTGGAGAGGCGGGTTTTGTTTGGACCGAAATGAGATGTATTTTTTAAGTCTAACTGAGTTGGTGGTGTATGAGAATCAGATCATTATTTTTTCCAGTGGATTGACAGAACTTATAATATGGTTGGTTGGCTTTTAAGGTTTTGCTTCACAGTCAAATCCTCGTATTTTGTCTTTCATTGCTGCAATCATAGATTCATATTTATGTACAGCTACTGATTGTGGTTTTTTAGTTAAAATAATGATTTTATGATTGTGATATTTCGTTTTGTGTTTATATATATATTGTGGATCGTTTTGTTTATGTATTTAGGCATTTGAATTCCTGAATTAATGAAAACTTTCATCATTTTTTATCAGAAAAGTATATTTCTTAATTTTTATTTCAGTCTTTCTCATACTTTACTCTATATTCAAAATAGAAAATTCAATTCCCTTTCAAAATTGTCATGTGTTCACTAGTAGTAGGAATGTTCGTTTTGTTTATGTACTGATTAGATAAACTATGATTTGAGTTTAAAAAAACTCATTATAAACTCGATATTCGCGGGCGTCTAAGAACTTATTCTACTACTCAATTTTATATTTATGACATACAACAACTTTAACAATTTCTTTTTTCTAAAAAAATTGTCTCGTTTGGGTTTAAAATAAAAAGAAAGGAAAGTTTTATCCCACCCCACCTGAACATGGACTCGAATCTGTGACCTCTAGAATCACTGCTTCATGTCTTAACCAATTAAGCCAATACATTTGCCACTTTATTGAACAATTTTACAACTGTTAATCAACTATTTTGAACATTAAGTAATTAAGAATTTTTTTTTTCAATAATGTCAAAATTTATATAAGGGCATTATGTATGCTTTAGAGCTAAAATTTAAGGTTTTTTTACATAAATGGACTAGTTGATGTTATGTAATTAGGTTTTTTACAAACCAAATTTTTATCAAATTACAAAACTGTCTCCTAATTAGGTTTCATATTAACATGAATACATTCCTTAAATTACAAAACTCACATTTCTCATCTCATCATGCCCATGACATGAACTTTTATATTATTTGTATTGTTTTTCATTTATCTCTCAAACCGTCATTTTTTCGATAGATCATTTTAAAGTTTTTTTTCGTCTCATTTTTATCTTTAAAATGTCATCTGTTGTGACTTTCGCATTTTTTTTCTATTATATGTCGAATGTGTATATTAAACTGTCTATTATATAATATGATATGAAACTTGAAAAGTTATATATTTGTTATATGTTTATAATATATCTTTCATATTTTTATTTTCAAACATATAGTATATGTCTATTGTATGAATGTTTTCGACATGTAACAAAATATAACAATGCGAAAGTTACAATGAATGATATTTCAAAGATAAAAATGAGACCGTTGGATAATTTGGAAGGATATGAATACATATGTTTATGACAAGAAGAAACAAGACTCGAACTCAGTGGTGACTGAAACGAGCCTTTGCTAACTCGACTATGTGGATTAATTCTGCAGTTGATGATACCAGGACCAATAGACATTGCTGGAGATCTTTTGCCACCTCCTAATTGGGTCACAGTGAATACCGATGGAGTTGTTAAAGGAATAAACTCTTTTGCTTCTTCGGGAGGGGTTATTAGGAATGACGAGGGAAAGCGTGGCTAATTGGTTTTGGGAGGAACATCGGTTTTTGCTCTATTTTAAGGCTGAAGTTTGGGCTATTTGGGAAGGTCTAAAACTAGCTTGGGAATAGGGGCATAGAAATGTAATCTTTGAGATGGATAGCAAAGTAACTTATGAGGCCATAACAAGGGTGCTGGTGGTGGTGAATGATTGCTATGGACTAATAACTGGGATTAAAGAACTTTTATCTGGAAACTGGAATATCAAGTTAAGACACATTTATAAGGAATGTAATCGATGTGCGGACAAGATGGCTTAAATTGCAGCAAGCTTACCCATGGATGGTCACATTTTCCATGATTCTGCTCCTGGGATCCCCTTAATTATCATTGATGATATTGCTGGAATTTGTTTCCATTTCCGGCTTACTTTGTAGTCTTTTGCTTATTTTATAAAAATAAAAATATAAAAATGAGATGAATGAATAATTCTAAAACGGTATATAAAAAAATTGATTTTTTAAAATTGAAAAGAAATTATAAAAATGTTATTTGTCGCAAACGTGAAACTCAAATTAGCAATGTTATTAAAACCGGACCGGACCGGTCGGTTCGACCGGAAAAACCGGGAACCGGAGGCTGGTCCGGTCCGGTTAATGAAAATGTTTGGTTAATGAAAAAACCGGAAAAAACCGGAAAAAAATCGAAAAAAACCGGGTTAAATATTGTATATATTTATATATAAATATTTATTTAAAAATTAAAATACCGGTTAAACCTCGATTCAATCCGGTTGAACCGTGAATCGAAAATTTTACCGGTTCAATGTCCGGTCCGGTTTCAATAACATTGCAAATTAGTCGCAAATAGAATATTATATTAAGAAAGCATGTCAATAAGTCAGTGTCATGTGGAAAACATTTTGACCAAAGTCAAAACTCACCAGCTTAGGTCTGTTTGTTTCCTGAGGAAAAAACGAAAACGGAAAAGTCCATTGGCAACCGTCTCAATTGCCTTTCCCTCCTTTTTCCTCAGCTTTCCCGCCATCCAAATGGAGCATCGCTGCTCAATTATCTGATGAACAGCATTCAAACTAAGCTCATAAGGTATTTAGCAGTCTTAATTCGTTTTCCTCCTGATTCTCAGCTAGTTTTATGTATGTTAATTCTGCTATCTGTTTCTTGATTTCTGGTAAATTCTACTCCTTGTTTCTCGAATCATGAATTTTGTCGTCCTTGGACGTTTTAGCTTATGGTCACTTTTAATCTTTTTTCCTTTCTCTAATAGGATAAATAGAAACTGTTTCTTGTCTCCTCAGTGAATTTAGGTTATGTTCAAACTAATTCTTTTATCAGCAGTATTGATAAAAAAATGCATTTGTTCATTGAATTTTTTTACCATCTTTGGATGTAATAGCATCTTCAAGTGTTTTATTTTGTAATCCTGCAATTTAATTTAGGTCAAAGTTACTGGACCGAGGTTTCTTTAACATTAATATGGAAAACCAGGATCAACCTAATGAATATCGAATCGCTTAAACAGAACAGACATGACTAGCAAAGTATATTATTGAAATTTTCACATTCCAGTGCTAAGGTTGATTTCAGGACTATGCATGCTGACTGTAATATCTACCAAAAAGTAGCCACTTCCTGATTTATTTATTTTTTTGTTGTTGTTGTAGTTCTTCTGATTACTAATTAGTCATGGGGGAATCAAACTTTGACTTCAGTATCAGAAACCAAATGACCCAGCTGCTGATGTAATTCATCCAATGTAAGCTTGAGCGAAGCAACGATAATCTCTATTTATCAAATTCAACACAATCTATATGCAGGTATGAGTAATAAATTATGGTGATTATAAGTTTGATGCAGCTGTTTCTATACTTAAATGTTTTCACGAAGTGAAATGCCTAAATAATTTCAAAATTTTTATGGTTGTCTTGGACTTTGGTTCCTTTGCTTATAGACTTTTGTAAGTACTAATTAGTAATTATTTACATCTAATTTTTCTTCTAGTTAATTTATATCCCGAAGAACCAGATGATAGGTGGGGTGTGGCATCCTTGAAACAAATCTGTGCACTCATGGCGAAAATCATACCTCTAGACCCATGCCCTTTTAGTGCTTGTGTTGGTTCTGTGTTTATTTGAGTGAACTCTCCTGAGAGTAGTTATACTTGCTTGTATCTGGTCACCAATTTCATTCCATCTTAAGTGTCGTTCCTAGGTTGGTCAGATTTTGATCAGTCAATTTTCATTTCGCTGGTGCCAAATGATACTATTTGGCATAGCAATATTTCCAGAAATCTTAAATAAAAAGCTGGTGCTAAAGGTCATGTGGATTTCGATCTATTTTACCAAATCTTTACCTGGCAAAATGCCTGCTTTTTTAATTGATTATCATGGGCAATAGGTAGTGGTTGTGATCCAATCAGTATTTTAAAGTTTTGAAACACGACTTGCCTTGTCCTTTGGATATGGGATGTATGATTGACAGAAAAAATTATTTTTTAACTTATTGCTCCTTCCCACATTTCTTGGGTTATATTAGCCACCGTCTACCTTTTCTTTACTTCATATTCTGGTGTTGTGAGTACAATGGTACTGTGCTTGAGATTTGTGAGTGTTGGGGTATAGGAAGAACTTTGAATAGAAACTTCCTACATGCTGATTTTGAGACGAATGGCTTTCTTTTGAGTCAGATATTTCCAATCCGATGTTTCTATTCTATGATATAAAACCAAATTTTAGGTCTCCTGTCTTCCCTTGCCTACTATGTATGTACATTAGAGAAAATACAATAAGAGGATTCTAACCGACTCCATCCTCAATATTTTTCCATGCTGAAAAAATGGCAGATATCTCTCTGTGGAACATTTTTGGCTGATATGATTAAACTTATAATTAGCACAAAATACTATGAACTAAATTTTCTTGTCTGGCCGTTAAATTGTTTTCTGGCTTTCTGCAGCTCTTTTTTCCTTCTTGTGTGCTACCCCTGTGACAAACATTTGCTTTCTCAATATGGTTGCTTCTGTTTTTTCTTTGGAAACGTATAAGTTATACGTCTACTTTCTTGTCAGTTGTTGAATTGTTTGAGTAGATTCTCTTTCTTTCTAGTAAAATAGAGAAAGATAGCAAAGGGGAGATGGATGGATGAGGGTTGATGCCTGAGAATGAGATCCAATCCCTTCTTTTTCCTTTGATACTATAGGCTGACAGATTTAAGCAATGATTATGCTCCAGATTCACAATTGATAATGCACCTCTCTTGAGTGTAGTTGAACTTAACCTTGAAAGTCATTCCATAGTTTGGGAATGTCAAGGACGTTGGCTTTTTTTATTTATGGTTGAGTTGATTGTCTCTAAATTACTGGCCTAGTCTCCAAGACATCTGACTGATTCACTAATTCATTAGGTACTTAGGCCCTAATCTCTTGGACTACAATTCAATTAAGTTCAGTTGAGTTCAGCTATGTGTAGTTATAAATTTACACTGAAATAAGTTCAATTCAGTTAAGTTCAATTAAGTTAAGTTAAGTTTAGTTTAGTTCAGTTTAGCTTTCAGAAGTTGAAGAGAACAGGGCCTTTGAATCTTACATGAAATAAATATATCTGCATTCATGAAAATTTCATGTAGTTCTGCAGTTGACTTTAGGGAAGATCACACCACCAACTTGATTTAACTTAATTGTCATAAAAATAAATTTAAATGAAGCCGATGCTGGAAAATAAAGATAAAAAAAATAAAAAAGAAAGAAAAACAAAACAAAAACTAATGTAGAAAACAATCAAATGCTTGCAAGAAGCATTGACAAAAAAACTAACAAAACCCCAAACTTAAAGGTTAGGGGTAGTATTTGTCAGGTTTCATATGCGTACGCTTAGCTTGATGAAGACTGGCCACAGAAAATTTATTCTTTTTTGGAAGAGAAAACTCTTGGCGTGGAATTATATATATGTATAGTCGCTGACGTACAAGGAAGAAGTTATAGGTTTAGGTGGACAATTTGAAACTTTTATGCTTGTGGTGATCTGGACAGATTTTGATCATAATATATGGAAAAAAAAGAAACAAAATGATGGGGCATTCTGAGAATCGAACTCAGGACCTCTCGCACCCGAAGCGAGAATCATACCACTAGACCAAATGCCCATTTATTGATATTTGCTTTTTTCTTTCTTTATTTAATTTGTCAACTCCTTTTTAAGTATAAGATGGTTCATGCAAAACATATCCTTGTGTTGGGATTTTGTGATAATTATCTCTACTTCCATAGTCTACTGTAGTTACATTGATGATCTCTATAGGTTTAAGAGTCTGTATCTTCCTATTCCCAGGCATCATTAGTTCACCATGATAGTATTAATGTTTTTCGAATGTTTATTAACGTATAGGAACTTATTGTTGGAGATCTGGTCAGAGAAATTAGATTTTCCAAAGTCATTCCAGTTTTGATCTCTGACTACTTCAACATTTCTCTCCAATAGACCCTGTAGGCGAATTTAAATCTCTAGTCATTAAGTATCATTATACAAACCATCTATCTTGTGGTGTATTCGTTTGTAGTGAGTAGGCCTCTTTCTCGTTGATCAGTCTGCCTCCATTCTGTTGTGAGGTCTCTATTCCTTCGGCGGTTTTGTCAAAGAACGCATCTCGGGCCGGATTTACTAACCTAACCCTTATGGGGGGCCTTTCCTTCCATAGTTGGGTGCTCTGCTTTTATTATAAAATGAATAAAATGAAATAAAATATTCAAAAAAAAAAAAAGAAATGAAAATTTCTTTTCAGGAAAAAAGCACAAAACATTTTTCGTGGGGCATTCCGAGAATCGAACTCGGGACCTCTCGCACCCAAAGCGAGAATCATACCACTAGACCAAATGCCCAATTCTTGTTAACTTATCTTCTTTATGGTAAAAAATGGTTTCCATTAGAATGTTTGACTAGATGCTCTCTTTTCTTTTTCAAGTACTACAGAACAATTTGGAAAGGGCTGAAGCCCTGGATCTGATCCTAGGACCAGTGCCATACTTTCTTGCTTTTTTTTTTTTGTAAACAAAATTGTGGGATTATTGTTTACACAATTCCATTTCAGGTGTTGACGTGTTGTTAAGGCCAAAGGTCTCCCAAAGAGTGTTTTTTTCCAAGGATCCGACCTTTGGGGTTCAAGTAGCCATTTTTTACCACTATGACCAACACCCTTTGGTCCATGCTTTCTTCCTAGAGGTTAAGAGAAAATAGAAATTACTATGCTCTAGATCTTATGATAGAGATTCAATTGGGCCTATGTTGCTGGACACAAATCCAAGTGGGCCTAGACCATTGCTGGTGTATTCCCGAAAGAAGAGGTCCTTGCATTAGAAGAATGAAAGAGTAGTTAGTTATTTGTGCTGAGCTGGCAGC